>ML838997.1:18044-43602 GCA_009831015.1 Picea engelmannii
GGCTAGTCGTAGGAGTTCTACAAGTGTAGATGTTGACTAATTGATCTAATCCTCTGACCTGTTTGAGTGGAAGTGCTGTGTATTTTATTGTTCAAGAACCAAGTAAAGTCTTTAAATTGTGTGCTAGTGATCTTATGTAAAGATCAAACCTGCCTTAATGTGTCAAAGTGGATAGGACTAGACCAAATAGGATTAAATGTAATAATTGGCAAGGTTGGTGTGGTGATACAACTCAGGAAAACTTAGCTGAAGGACCCCAACCCACATAAGTTGGCTTTTGTGGTGGCCAATATGGGCTCAAAGTCTAGATCTGCAATTATGATGGTCTATTTTTAGAGCTTAAACCTTAAGGAAATGAGCTTTGTGGAGTCCAGATCAGTGCAACTACCTTTTGCTTATTGGTTCCTGGTTCCTCAACTAGCTAGAGTTGTTTTGAGTGGAACCAAACGTGGATATTAGAGCCCAATTGTTAATGTATCTTAACCCAACACCCAACTAATAAATCTGAATAAAATCACTTTATTAATTATAAGCACAACTAGGTTATTAACGAAACAAATCAGCGGAAGCATAAAACTGAAACCAACACATTGCACACAGATTTTGGGTAAACACCCTTGGAAAAACCCCTAAGGGAAAACCGGTACCTTGTTGATTTTATTCATTAAAATCTTGGGCTCCCGTCTTGGGATAATGGCCCATCAGAGGAATACAATGCAACAATAGCCTAGCCCACCTAGCTGCCCCTTTGTGTTGATGTTTTGGTAGTCGCGGGAGGATCTTTCCCTCCTAGATGACCTTTCTTAGATGCAGAGAAGATTCCGGAAGCATGAGATCCATTAAACAGATATTGAAATACCCTAGAAGAGAAGTCGGCCCAGAAGAATAAAGTAATAATGAAAAGACACTTGTTTAGAAAAGAAGTCGGCCCGGTCTAGTGGCCAGGAAAACTATAAATAGAGGACGTCTTGGCTCATTTGTTCACTCACTCACACTCTCCCAGCTACACAGAAACAAGGCGCAAGTTTGGAGGAGGTGACGTAGTAGCTGCAGCAACACAATTTATTCTTGTTCAGTCTTTTGGTATCTCTCTCTTATGCGCTACTCCTTGAGGAGGTGCACTACCTTTGTATGGTGCTGCTGCTGCAATTGGGGTGGTATTTCTAGTTGAGCTAGCACTTGTGTTAGGTTTATTTGATTGGACTTGCTTTGTGAGCGAAATCTATCTAAGTCAAGGTTAATGTGCTCGGGGGTGGCATATATGAATGCCTATGGTTGGGTGACAATGATGTGACATTGTCTATGGTTAAACGAGCATACCAAAACTCCAACATGGTATCAGAGCTGGTTACCTTCAGAACAGTTTGACCGCTGGAAGGAAGATCCTCAGTTTCCCCATTGTCAAGCTCGTTGAGCACTTACTGAACTCACTAAGAAGGTCGCCTAAGTAGGGTGCATCTCTTCCCTGGATCAGATCTACAAATTTATGAAGTAGAGAAATTAGGGTTTACTCATAAAACCCGAGGTCTACAGTGCCAGTGGTAGCTGCAGTTGCAGGGCTAGTTCCTTCATGCCAGTTCCTTCGTGACAGTTGTAGTGAAAATTTCTGTGAAGTATTGGGACTAATTTTTTGTTGTCCTAGTGCGCCTTACCCTAATGCATCTCCAGCTACCTTTAGATTGCAAGTTGGAGCACTTTGAAGTTTTAGGGTTCGTCGCTGTTGTCGGATGGTGCCGCTATTTTCCGGAGGTATGTACTTGTGTATGTTTAAACTGTATCACTATCTTAAGGGTGTTTGCAGTAGAAGGGATCTTTCGTCCAAGCACAAGATCAGGAAACTATAGAAGACAACCCAGGTGGAAATAGCAACAGCTAAACTTTAGGTTTGATATTTTTATATTGCTGCAGTGTAAGCAAGTGTTGTAACTAGAATATCAGAGTTTAAATTCTATTATTGCTATTGTTATTACTAGCTTAGTAACACTTGATTATTGTTGGTACGACTACCATTAATAATGCACTTGTTTACAAGATAAATTAAACTCCTCTAGGAGATGTTCTTGGTTGACCTTGTTCAGGGTAGGTTATCTTGTAAACTCCATGGAGGTTACCATGGAGATATCGTTGTTCTTGTTTCTTGTTCCGGGCAGGTCACAGGTAATAGCTCCGAGAAGGAGCTATGATGACAGTTGGAGGAGGCAACTATTTAGATAGTCTCTAGTTGAGACATAGAATTGTGTACACGAACGTACACACCCATGTGAAGTAGAAGACGAAGAAGAGTATCTCTTATGGAGATTGACTGTGAGGAGCAGAAGGCTCCAAAGATGACCGCACAGTGAATTTGTCCACTCTTCAGATCATCAGGAAGAGTTAGTAGTGCCAGAAGGGCCTACCTAGAAACGATGCAATAAACAAGCATGTTCTTGTGATACCTTGCATAATGCAAAGGAGATACAGATACATGACATTGATAAGCCATACTATGAAGAGAAGCAGATGACTCCACTAGTGGTGAGGCAGGCGACCCCACCAAGTACCAACTCAAAAGGAGCTAGATTTTAGAGGGAGTCAACCCTTAGGATCCAGTAGGGAGGAGCAACCTCCCAATATAGTCCATAGGAGATCAGACTTCAGAAGAAGTCAACAGATGCAATGAAAGCAGGTGGCTTCGCAGATCGTATAGACTCACAGGGAGTCAAGCTTCAGAGGGAGCATTCAGACTTGGAGCAAGCCTGATCTTAGAGAGAGTTAGTTGATTCAGAAGAAGAGAGAGACGTCTTTCGAAACTTGAGGAGGCTAGATCATAGCTTCAGAGGCTTCTAGGAGATGTGAAATCTCATGGGAGGATTCCCTTGTCACCGATAGATCTTGCTATAGTGACAACCAATCAAAAAGACTGGAGTATAGACTTGCCTCAACTCCAAAAACTACACAATAGTATGTGGCATTGATTCAGAGCCTTCCACCTTTGAAGAAGCTACTAAGAAGCAGGAATGGAAGGATGCCATGATGGAAGAGTATCAGTCCATCATGAAGAATGATGTGTGGGAGGTGGTTTCGAGAACAGAAGGGAAGTCAGTAGTGACTTCTTGATCTACAATATCAAGCATGCTGCAGACGAAAGCGTGAAGCGAGATTTGTGGCTAGAATATTCTCCCAGTAAGAGAGAGACGATTATGACAAGACACTTGCTCCAGTAGCCAGAAGAAGTGTACGTAAAGCAACCACAAAGATACATGAGAAGGAGTCTCATGTTTGCAGATTAAAGGAAGCTTTGTACAAACTTATGCAGGCACCCAGGACATGACATACTAGATCAGACAATTATTTGATGAGCTTGGGGATGGTTTCCCATTGATCCTGCATGTGGATGACCTGTTTTTGACAGGAGATGAGAAGCTCATAGTTGGGTGCAAGAGGGAGCTCGTTTCAGAGTTCGAGATGAAGGATCTGGGTTTGATGCATTACTTCTTGGGATAGGAAGTGTGGCAGAGATCAAATGAGATTTTCCTTAGCCAAGGAAAATATACTGTTGAGATTCTACAGAGATTCGGGATGATGGATTGCAAGTCCATGACCACACCCATGACGATAAATATGAAGTTCTTGAGTGACAAAACTTCAGATTTGGTGGATCCCACAATGTACAAACAATTGATTGGATCCTTGATGTACCTGGTTAACACCAGGCCAAACATAACCTTTGCAGTGAATACCTTGAATCAACACATGGTTGAACCTAGACAGATACATTGGATGGCAACAAAGCATATGTTGAGGTACCTTCATGGCACGATTGGATATGGATTGAGATATGTCTCGGGTGGAGATGTGAAGCTATAGGGATATACAGACTCTGACTGGGTAGGGAGTGCAGTGGATTAGAAGAGTACTTCCGGATGCTGCTTCAGTCTGGGATCAGGCATGGTCTCATGGTTGAGTAGGAAGCAAACATCAGTGGCACTCAGTGCTTCAGAAGCAGAGTATATTGCAGCAAGCGTGGCAAGCTGTGAAGCAGTATGGCTCCGGAAGTTGCTAGCCGAGATATTTGATCTAGAATTGGAGCCAACTTTGATACATTGTGACAATCAAAGTTGCGTGAAGCTTACCGAGAACCCTGTATTCCATGACAGGTCTAAGCATATAGAGATCAAATATTATTACATTCGAGACATGGTGGAGAGAAGAGTTGTGGAGCTCTAGTACATATCCACAGACGAGTAAATAATGGACATTCTCACCAAGACCTTGTCAAGAGTGAAGTATGAGTACTTCAGGGACAAGCTTGGAGTGTTGTCGAATGTCCACCCTCGTTGAGAGGGAGGTGTGTTGTTTCTTCTCATGCCAACTAACCCCTTTGGCCAAGGGTTCCCTAGATCAGTCACGTGAGGTGACTGAGGGGGTAATGCACTGTCGGACCTGCTGAGAGAAAGAAACATCACACGCGTAGTCGTAAGACTATGGCGGAGGCTGTGTGACTCCAGACAGTAGCTGTGTGCTACTTCGGTGGTTGTGTACCACTAGCGGAGGCTATGTGACTCCGAACAATAGTTGTATGCTACTTCGGTGGTTGTGTACCACTGGTGGAGACTGTGTGTCTATGGACAGTAACTGTGTGCTACTACGGTGGATGTGTGACACTGGCGGAGGCTGTGTGACTCCGGACAGTAGCTGTGTGCTACTTCGGTGGTTGTGTACCACTGGCGGAGGCTGTGTGACTTCGGACAATAGTTGTGTGCTACTTCGGTGGTTGTGTACCACTTGCAGAGGCTGTGTGACTCCGGACAGTAGCTGCGTGCTACTTCGATGGTTGTGCACCATTGGCGGAGATTGTGTCTCTGGACAGTAGCCGTGTGCTACCACGGTGGATGTGTTCCACTGGTGGAGGCTGTGTGACTCCGGACAATAGTTGTGTGCTACTTCGACGGTTGTGTACCACTGGCGGAGGCTGTGTGACTCCAGACAATAGCTGTGTGCTAGTTCGGTGGTTGTGTATCACTGGTGGAGATTGTGTGTCTCTGGATAGTAGCTGTGTGCTACTATGGTGGATGTGTGACACTGGTGGAGGCTGTGTGACTCCGGACAGTAGCTGTGTGCTACTTCGGTGGTTGTGTACCATTGGCAGAGGCTGTGTGACTTCAAACAATAGCTATGTGCTACTTCGGTGGTTGTGTACCACTGGCGGAGACTGTGTGTCTCTGGACAGTAGTTGTGTGCTACTACGGTGGATGTGTTCCACTAGCGGAGGCTGTGTGACTCCGGACAGTAGCTGTGTGCTACTTCGATGGATGTGTTCCACTGGTGGAGGTTGTGTGACTTCGGATAGTAGTTGTGTGCTACTACAGTGGATGTGTTCCACTAGCAATGACTGTGTGTCATTGGATAATAGTTGTGTGCTACTTGGCAGCAATTGTGATCTATTGGATGACATTATAGTAGCTATGTGCTACTAGCCGATTGCCATAGAGATTACCAGATCGCTTGATGTAGCTGTGTGTGCTACCGCTTGAACGCAAAGATTGTGCTTGATGATTTGAGCTACCGAAGACATTGTAGCAGCCTTGTGCCTGCTAGCAGATTGTAGAGTAGGCAGTGGACTACCAAATGAAGACATCGTCAAAGATGTCTCCCTAGCTAAGAGGGAGTGTTGATGTTTTGGTAGCTGCAGGTGGATCTTTCCTTCCTAGATGACCTTTCTTAGATGCAGAGAAGATTCCAGAAGTAAGATATCCATTAAACAGATATTGAAATACCCTAGAAGAGAGGTCGGCCCAAAAGAATAAAGTAATAATGAAAAGACACCTGTCCAAAGAAGAAGTCAACCCGGTCTAGTGGTGAGGAAGACTATAAATAGAGGACGTCTTGGCTCATTTGTTCACTCACTCACACTCTCCCAGCTACACAGAAGCAAGGCGCAAGTTTGGAGGAGGTGATGCAGTAGTTGTAGCTGCATAGTTTATTCTTGTTCAGTCTTTTGGTATCTCTCTCTTGTGCGCTACTCCTTGTATGGTGTTGTTGCTGCAGCTGGGGTGGTATTTCTGGTTGAGTTAGTACTTGTGCTAGGGTTTATCTGATTGGACTTGCTTTGTGAACGAAATCTATCTAAGTAAAGGTTAATGTGCTCGGGGGTGGCATATATGAATGCCTATGGTTGGGTGACAATGATGTGACATTATCTATGGTTAAATAAGCATACCAAAACTCCAACAATTTGCACCCTTCCTTAGCCCTGCCCACTCACACTTGGATGAACTGCTCTTCGCCCACTCGATGAGATCTCCTCATTGTCAACTCAGTGTGTAACGTACACAGCCCCCAGCTGGGTCATGTCATTGCTAAAATGACCCAATAAAGTTTTCTGATACTAAATCAAAATGTGGAAATAACACACAACATGGCATCCATACACATGCAAATGTCTATGCTGCTTAAAAATGTAAATGCAATCATTTAACTGTGCTGAGTAACAACTAAATAATGCACAACAACGTTCAACAACATAAATGGTAATTTATATGCATAAGTCTGCTCACAACCAACACAATAACCAAAATATCTCAGAGTAAAAATACACAACAACTATACTAGCGTTTAACATGAATAAACACATCAGATAAGAACACTTATCTTATAAAAGTATGCAACCCGCTGTAAAGGACAAGCGTTCCTCCCAACCGTAGGCTTGCTGTTCCAGATCTCAACAACAAGCTACCCTCGAGCTGGGGCTATGAATCCACATGAGACGATGGTCCCTATGGTTGGCTAATGTCCCCCTCTCAACAATAAACTCTCACAACAAATTCCAGTCCACCAGCTCTCTTCCCCTCAACCTGCACAACCCAAGGATGGAATCTCCCTTCACTGCTCACAGTCCCTTAGGCCTTTCCACTCCCCTCCAGGGATTCCAACACAGGTTGGACAGGAAAACTCTTAGCTGTGACCTCATGAATTCTACATTTGCAATACGAATTCACCCAACAGCAAAACACGTGCTTTCTTGGCGAATTTCAAACAACACGTTACTCCCAGGCATGCAACCTCTTTCTCGACAAATTTTCATCTCCAAACAAGTGCCAAACTTGCCCACAACAACTACCTTCACGCTTCAACACTCATAACTCCATTGCTGGCCAACTCCATGTAAAAACTGCTCTCTATGCAAAAATGTGAATGTGTAATTCTGGTCTCCTATCTTTACAAATTTTCTCTCTTTCTCTTGCTTGCTTGACTTGCACTCTTCCCCAAGCTGATTGTACTCAGCCCCCATGCTCTCAATAACTATAGGATGTGACTCTCACACCCACCCTCTTATATGAATTCAATGATTGGGCTCTAGAACACTCAACAACTAATGGAAGGTTCATGGTAAAAATAATTTAGAAGGAAATAAGAAATGAGTTTTGGTTCAATAGACATGGTTAAATTCTCCCCCTTGGACCCCTTCTCTCTCTTATGGATACTTAGCCCCCAAATCTTCGTCTGTGCCTGTCTGCAGCTGGCGATACATTTTATTCGTTATATTAAATTTACATCATTTACATATTACATCGCTTTGTCTCTCGGCCATACATTACATTTACAATATACATCGCTAGTTTGGGGTTTGAAAATGGAGATGTTACATTCCCCTCCTGCAAACTGCACTGTCCTTAGTGCACATAACCATACAGTTTACACATTGACATATATAAAAACATTACATCAAAATTCTTGATAATTCCACAATTTAACGACTCACACAACAATTCCTACCAACAACTCCCTTTTCCCCTCAACCCCACATTGGTTGGACAAGAATCTCAAAGTTGTGGCTCTAGGGACTTTAGCTGCCAAAATGGAGTCTTCATTTGCTCATGTACAAATGTACCTTCAGTTTTCTTCCAAATTTTCAAAAATTTGCGGGTATGCTTCCCGCATGGCTTCCTTGTGCTCCCATGTAATGTCTTCAGGATCGTAATAGGTCCATTGAACCTTTGTCAAGCCGATGGCATTGTTCCTGAGCACTTTGACTTTTCGGTCCAGGATGCATGTTGGTTCCACCCAGAAATCCCCTTCGTGTTCCACCTGGATCACATTCCAATCAATCACATGATTAGGAGCAGGTATATACTTTTTTAATAAAGACACATGGAACACGTTATGAATTCTTATGGATGCAGGTAATGTTGAGATTTGGGTACCTTGGGAAGTGGTCCCCTTGTGTTTGTGAGTCTCTAAACACAAAGGGGGAAATGTTTGACCCTCATGCTATTACTTTATGTTCTAATTTCACTTTGACTTTATTCAATTAAGTCATAAAGTGAAATTAGTCACTTAAGTCATAAAGTGACAATTAATTCACTTAAATGTGAATTAATGAACATAAAGCAAACTTAGGAAACTTCAGTGGGTTTGTGAGATCGAATCTCACCCACTCATCTTGGAGAAAGGCTTAGAGTGAATCTGAGCCCTTGTTTTTCTAGGTTAGCCTTATGGATTAGGCTAAGAGAGGCAAAGGAAGGAAAAGAGATTCATTGTTCACTTGAGTGATAGAGTGAAGGAGAGGAAGAGAGGAGAACTAGTGCGCACTTGTTGAGGAGGGCGCAAGCTAGCTTGGAGAAGCATTCATGGAGGCTAGGCTCTTGTTGGATGGAGGGCGCACTTGTGTAGTAGGGGCACAAGTCTAGCAGGCATGTTTTGGTAGAGGGCGCAGCCATTGTTTGAGGAGAGGCGCACCAAGAGAGGTGCATACTTGTTGTGGAGGAAGGGTGCACAAAGTAATGAGGTCACACTTCATCAACAAGTCACTCAAGCAAAGAGAGGGCGCAAGCCTACACTAGCAGGCACAAAGGAAAGGGGCGCACAAGTCCAAAAGGGGCGCCATCTTCAATGAACTCCAAAGCAGATCTGAGATAGACTGCTGTGGTAACAGGTTCCATTTTTTCATTTCCTTTGTTGTACATTTGCTTTGAGAAATCCATATATAATCTCTCTCTTACTGGTTTTTCCCTAAGGGGGTTTTTCCAGGGTCATGTTGACCAAAAACCCATGTGTTCATTTGTCGTGTTTGCTTATTACTTTCAGCTGTCGGAGTTGTTAAGATCCTAGGAGGGTATTTGATGTTTTTGAGATATATGCATGTGCTGACTATGGCAGCCTAAACTATAATTTAACCCATGCAAAGAGAGCTCGAAAATGACATCAAATCATAAGCCTAAAGGAAGTTTTTCCAGGGCAGAAAATTCAGACTGTGTGACTTCTAAAAACAGTCGAGTAATAGTTTGTTTACCTGAAACTAAGTGCCTAACAGCAGGTCAAAGACAGACCTCTGTGGGCAGCCTTTTAGTACCTCAAAAGTTTACATGGTATCAGAGCCTAAGGGAGCAGACAGTGGGCAGTTTATTTACACAGTTGGCAGCCTCATTTACACACCTGTGATTTGTGTGTTTGAGGGGTTTTCTTTTGTTCAGATCAGCATCAGTTTTGGTAGCAGTGGGCAGCCATGTCAGTGGATAGATTGAGAGTGGAGGATAGGTTAGCAGGTGCTAGCAATTGGTGTCCTTGGAAAGCAAGGATTATGATGATTTTTGAGGAACTAGAGCTATGGGACATTGTTGGTGCTCCCGTGGTTCCTCCACCTCTTATTGCACCTTTGCTTGTGGCAGAGTTCAGGAAGAGGAATGTGAAGGCCAAGAGAACTATTCTTGATGCGGTAAAAGACTACATCATACCTCATGTGACTGGTAAAGATTTTCTTATGAGATGTGGGACTCATTATGCAAACTTTTCGAGAGTCCTAATCAGAACCGAAAGATGGTGCTCCGGGAGAAGTTGAGGAGCATCAGGATGATCAAGGCTGAGACGATTACCTCATACCTCTTGATATTTACACAGACTCGTGATTAGTTGGCAGCTGTTGGAGAGATAGTGGATCCCATGGTTTTTGTGAGGACATCATTAAATGGCTTCTCCAAACAGTGGGAGAATTTTGTGCAAGACATTGTGGCCAGAGAGACTATGCCCAGTTGGGAGAGGCTCCGAGATGACTTCGTGCAGGAGGAGCTAAGGCATGGCTCCACATCTACTAGTCAGCAACATGGTGGAGATGGTGAGTAGGATCTTGCTCTTTTGGCAAAGGGCAAGAAGAAGACTAGATAGGGTCCCAAGGGTGGGGCCAAGCAGAAACAACAACCTAGAGGAGGTGAGCAGAAGATAGACATGAGCAAAGTGAAATGCTTTGCATGTCAGAAGATGAGACACTATGCTGGACAATGTCCTAATAGGAAGAAGAAGAAGGGTGGCACAATAGCTACATAGATGAGGAGTTCAATGCTCAGTTTGAGAGGGAGTGTGCTTTCATGGTTTGTTGTTCTACAGTTGAGTCACCATCCAACATTTGGTATATAGACAGTGGGACATCGAGCCATATGTCAGGTGTGAGAGAGCATTTCACTGATCTTAGAGAACCTGAGATTAGGTTGGAGATTATGCTTGGAGATAACACCATTGTCAGGGCATAACACCATTGTCAGGGCAACGGGGCGTTGCACAGTAGCATTTCAGAGGGAGTCTAGGCCACCCATATCGTTCAGGGATGTGTTGTTTGTCCCTGGGCTGAAGAATAATCTTATTTCAGTTTCATCCCTACAGGATAGGGTCTTGAGGTGTCCTTCAGAGGGACAAAGGTCCTCATACACCCTAAGGGGTCCAATATTGCCTCTGGGAAGGTGATTGGGACACGAGATAGGAAACTATATAGATTGCTTTTTCAACCATTGCATGCCTTGGTAGCGAGTAGCAACGACAAAAACAGTGAGTTGTGCGAGCTATGGCATCGTAGGATGGCTCATTTGCACCATGGAGCTCTGAGATCGCTGAGAGAGATTGTGACAATGATGCCATAGTTCAACATTGAGCACTAGGTGTGCAAAGGGCGTGCTCTTGGGAAATACACCAAGACTGTCTTTCCCAGTAGTGATAACAGATCAGCTGGGGTACTTGAGTTGATACACAGATGTGTGTGGGCCTATGTCATGTGTTTCCTTGAGTGGTTGCGAGTATTATGGTACTTTCATTGATGACCACTCTAGGAAGACTTGGATCTATTTCCTGAAGACCAAGAGTGAGGTCTTCAAGAGGTTCCAAGAGTTCAGAGCTCTTATGGAGAACCAGGCAGGAAAGAAGATCAAGGTCTTGCGGTCAGATAATGGGGGCGAGTATACCTCCACGGAGTTTGCAGAGTTCTGTGCCGAGCAGGGTATCAAGATTCAACTGACCGTTCCTTACAACCCCCAACAGTACGGGGTTGCAGGGAGGAAGAACAGAGCCATAGTTGGTGCAGCGAGATCGATGCTGCATGATCAGTCATTGCCTTTATTCCTATGGGCAGAGGCTTGTGGTGCTGCAGTATATCTGTAGAACTGGAGTCCCCACAGAGTTTTGGGGAGGAAGACTCCTAAGGAGGCATGATGTTGAGCACTTGTGTATTTTTGGGTGCTTGACATACTCTCATGTCCCCTCAGAGATGACAAAGCCAGATCCCACAGAGGAGAAGGGGATCTTAGTTGGTAACTCAAAGATCTCGAAAGCCTATTGTATCTACATACCAACACATGGGCGAGTGGTGGTGAGGAGAGATGTTAGATTCGAGGAAGATAGAGCCTTTAGGAGATCACTCAAGTTGAGAGATAGAGTTGAGGAGGTCTCGCAGATTCATAGTGATGCTTCAGAGGGGACATGACCTCAGGTGTCTAGTGCACTAGTTTCAGGGGTGATTGGGTCACCCAGTACAACTTCAGGTACACAGTTGCCAGATATTTAGGCAGAGGGTGTAGATGCTTCAAGATCTCAGACTACGATATTGAGATTTGTGGATGAGATTGTTGGGCGTGGTTATGCTACTTCTCCATTGGTTACTCCAGGGAAGAGAAAACCAAGATGGTTTCAGGAGACCCCGAAGGAAGCCATGGAGAATGTATGAGAGCCCAAGCGGTTGATGAGGGAGAGCAAAGCGCCAGAGAGGCTTGGGTCCTACTTGTCTATGGTGATGAGCATCATAGATGCAAATCCCACGACATTTGCGTAGGAAGTTGACCGATATGTTTGGCGAGAGGCCACACAGGAGGAGTATGACTCCATCATGCACAATGATGTGTGGGAGGTGGTGTTGAGGCCTGTTGGGAAGTCAATTGTGACTTCTAGGTGGTTGTATAAGACCAAGTATGTTGCAGATGGCAGCATAGAGAAACACAAGGCCCGGTTTGTGGCAAGAGGATTCTCTTAGATAGAGGGAGTCGACTATGATGATACGTTTGTACTAGTTGCGAGATACACTTCTATCCGGAGCATTATTGCCATTGTAGTAGAGATGGGTTGAAGGATACATCAGATGGATGTAAAGACTGCTTTTCTGAATGGCTTTATAGAGGAGGAGGTGTACACGGAGCAGCCGCATGAGTTTGAGGTCTTGGGGAGTGTGTCCCATGTGTGTCTTCTGAGAAAGACACTTTATGGTCTGAAGCAAACTCCAAGAGCTTGGTATTCGAGGATATACACTTATTTGCTTCAGATGGGGTTTGAGAAGAGTGAGGCAGATCCTAACCTCTACTATATCATTCGAGGCGAGGATACACTCATTCTCATACTGTATATGGATGATTTGTTCATCATGAGAGTGTAGCATAAAAATTGTCAAAAATCCTGTTGACAAAAAAGTGTCGAACAACATCCAAAACCTCTATCCATAAAAACTTGTGTCCATAAAAAAAACACTAAGTAGTAAACCAGGTAAACTGCTGGTACTGCTCGAAATCCTGAACCCAAATGTCCATCAAACAAGTCAGACAATCCATCAAATGCCAAACTATCCATCCATCCAATATCTAATATCGATCAAAAATCCCAAATCCATCATAAACTGCCAAGTGCTAAACTGTCTCGACAAAAATCCTGTGAAGGTCAAACTGACCAATCAAATCCATCATCCAATGAAGAAACAAACATTATGTCCTGAAACAATCCTTGATCATCCATCATCCTAAAATCATAAACTCATTTGCAATCCTGAATCCATAATCAATCATCATAAAATGCAATCTTGTAAGTTAGACTTCAAAACTTGAAGTCCGAGTAATCAAATGGTCTTCGAGCTTAGTCTGGAGACTCGATCTTCAACTTAGAAGACTACATCAAGTGGGCCCTGATCATGCCCTGTATCATCCAATCCTGAAAAACATTCATATTCGTCAACTATAGAAATATCTCCAATCAAGTATGGTTGTACTTGTGTATAAACTCATTGATAAAATCGTTGTAATAACTTGGCTTCCAAACTCCAACGCCAAGTCCCTAACCATTCAAAATTTACCTGTTTCCTCTGAATCTTTAGTTGATTCCAACATCTTTCCGAGACATGGTTTTTCTTCCCACAAAAATCGTATGTCTTGTGCAAGGTCAAAAGACCATCCCTGAGAAGTTCGAAGACTATGAAGCTCTCACATAATGACACAAAAAACCTATCAAATCCCATTGACAGAAAAAAGTGTCGAACAACATCCAAAACCTGTATATGAAAATCTTGGACCCAAAAGACCTCTGAGTTGTAAACCAGGTAAACTGCTGGTACTGCTCTAAATCCAATCACAGAGTCTGTGTGAGTGATATGTGCTAACATCATCAAATCCATCATCCAATCAGGAAACAAACATTATGTCATGAAATAATCCTTGATCATCCATCATTCTAAAAATAAAAAAAATCATCTATAATCCTGAATTCATAATCAATCATCATAAATTGCAATCTTGTAAGTTAGTTCTGTAATTTAGACTTTGAAACTTGAAGTCTGACATATCAATATTTCCCCCCCCCGTTGACTGAAAAGTGAGAAGTCTAGATAATGAGATATACCCCTCCTTGAAATTGGAAAACGATAATCAAACAGTCTTCGAACGGAGTCTGGAGACTCGATCTTCAACTCAGAAGACTACATCAAGGGGGCCCCGATCATGCCCTCTATCATCCAATCCTGAAAAACATCCATGTCCATCAACTGTAGAAATATCTCTAATCAAGTATGGTTGTACCTATGTATAAACTCGTCGATAGGATCGTTGCAATAACTTAACTTCCAAACTACAACGCCAAGTCCCTAACCATTCAAAATTTACCTGTTTCCTCTGAATCTTTAGTCGATTCCAACACCTTTTGAGACATGGTTTTTCTTCTCACAATAAACACATGGGTGAAGATCAAAACAGTTTGACTCGACATGGCCAACTTGGTGACAATGTTTGCACTGTATGAGTTCATTATCCGTCTGATCATCTGCAATACCTATAGAAACATCAACATCCTGATAATCAACAATATCCTGTACCTATTCCTTACCAATATCCTCAAGCTCTGTCTTCCGAGCATCATTCAAGAAACCTCCACACACAAAGCAAACATGTTTGCAATAATTAGGAATAAAAAGGTTATCATGAACCTTGTTGTATCCTAAGCCATATCTGTTTTGTTTAAACTGTAATTGTTCCCATGGTCTAACAAAGTTATCTATATTTTCAACCTTATCCTCATGCCGAACCTTCAATTTATCCACTTTGTTTTTAGTGTCAACGATTAAGGCTACATCGACTTCATCAGACTGCAACTCACAATCAACAAGCGAAATTTGTTTTCTTGTTTCTTAAGATTGTCTTCTTGTCCCTCGGTGTCATCATTAAATGATGTCAACTGCCCAGTCAAAAACTTTGTTTGTGTTTGAAGTAGATGAACCTTTTTGTGTAGTATGCGAAAACAAGTAAGAACATTAGTGAGTGTTCCTTTTTGCATAGAAATTGTAGAATACATAGTCTTGCTAATCAGTGTGTGCAACATATTAAACATTTTGTCGATTCTTGCCATTTTGAAGTGCTTAAAATATGCCTAATGTGTAAAATCTAAGGCCTCCTTAAGACCGCAATATAAACCAATCCACACGCATAGAAAGATCCTAAGACCCCCTTATTCAATTTCGGGCGGGTCTAGGACTTGAGACAAAATACTTAACCCTTATAATGTTTGAAAACACCTTATAACCCCCTTAATGCACCTTAACTCCATTTAACACCATATAACAACATTACATGTAAAATTCCACCCTTATGAAGGTGAAGGGTAAGCTAATCCTTCACTCTTCTTAAACCATTTCATAAAAACAAGGCTTATAATTTAAAAATATCCTTTGACGTGGCTATAAAAATGTGGCTGAAATTAGGGCAAGAAAATAGCCAAGAAAATAGAATAATTAACAAAATAAAGGAGACAAAGAAGACGGGCGGAAAAGGCACCAAACCAAGTCAATTAATATGTACATCAATAGTACATTAATTAATCTCAAAGTAACGATCCCACAACCGTATCATAACTAACCGGTTGTTAGGTTTAGTTAGGATTATTTCTAACATTTCCAGGGTCATGTTGACCAAAAACCCATGTGTTCATTTGTCATGTTTGCTTATTAGTTTCAACTGTAGGAGTTATTAAGATCCTAGGAAGGTATTTGATGTTTTTGAGATATATGCATGTGCTAACTATGGCAGCCTAAACTATAATTTAACCCATGCAAAGAGAGCTCGAAAAGGACATCAAATCGTAAGCCTAAAGGCCGTTTTTCCAGGGCAGAAAATTCAGACTGTGTGACTGTCATAAAAACAACAGAGCAACAGTTTGTTTACCTGAAACTTAGTGCCTAACAACAGGTCAAAGACATACCTCCGTTGGCAGCCTTTTAGTACCTCAAAATTTTATAGATAATGCTAGCATGTATGCAACTGGCCCTATCTTTTCTAAGACCTCAAAAGGCCCACAATATCTCGCTGCCAACTTTGGGCAACTTCCCAACTTCAGCGAGCTTCTCTTGGCTTTAACTTTTAAAAACACATGCTCTCCCACTTTGAATTCTCTATGGGTTCTTCTTTTATCGGCGTAACTCTTCTCCCTATCTTGTGCAACTTTCAAATTCTGTCTGATCTTCACCATCTGTTTTTCCATTTCTTTTAACAATTCTGGTCCAATTAGAGTTTTATCTATTGGGTTATTCCAACTTACTGGTGTGTTGCATTTTCTGCCATACAATGCTTCAAATGGGCTCATCTTTAATGATTCTTGATACCCATTATTGTAAGCAAACTCAATTAAATGGATATAGTCCTCCCACCTAGAAGGCGTGTCCATTACATACATTCTCAACATATTCTCAATTATCCGATTAATCCTTTCTGTCCGCCCATCTGACTCTGGGTGATATGCTGTACTGAAATTCAAATTGATCCCAAACACTTTAAATAACCCCTTCCAAAAATTGGAAATGAACTTGGGATCTCGGTCTGACACTATTGCCTTAGGCAGACCATGTAGCCTAGCAATTTCTCTCATATAAATTTTTGCAATATTGGTGGCCTTATGAGTTATTTTCACAGGAATGAAATGTGCAACCTTTGTAAGTTTGTCCATCACCACCATGATTAAGTTTGTCCATCATCACCATGATTGAATCATATTGCCTTGCTGTCCTAGGAAATTTGGTAATGAAATCGATAATAACAACTTCCCATTTCCATTTAGGAATGGGTAATGACTGCAACAATCCCGTTGGATGTCTATGCTCAACCTTTACCTTCTGAAATTTCATGCATCTAACCAAATAATCAGTGATATCTTTCTTCATACTAGGCCAAAAATATTTGCCTCTTACAGCTGTAATAGTTTTCTGATATCCTGGATGTCCAACGTATGACACATTATGCATCTTTTTTAGAACTAAAGTTCTCAATTAGATATTATCTCGACGAATTTATCACTGAGGGTTCGAAATATAATTTATCGGTAATATTGGGGAAAATATTAAAAAATATTGGGAAACTTAAGAAAAAACAAAAATAATCATTGTTTTTTCAATTTTTTAAACATCTAAAGTAACAACAACATCAAACAAACACATTGCTATGTAAATGTGAAAATGAAACTGATATATAAGATTTTTAAGATGTCAAGTGGTACATCACACATTGATACTGAAATATGATATCTGTCTTGAGTCATAAGTTCTGATAGGATGATACAAAATCATATCAAAACAAAAACAAATGTATCTCATGAGATGAATCATGGCAATGAAAACAATGGATTTCCCCTTGTTTGCTTGATGGAAAATAGTCACAGTATCCTCAAAGCTCAATCCCCCAACTCACTTTTGCAAAATGAGGGTCAAAAGACCTATAAGGAGAGATTGATGCAGACAGGGAGATAATTTCCATTGACTTGCGATAATCACCGAAATTATCGTGACATTTTGAAATTATAACGGTAATTTCAAAAAATGATATTATGGCGATAATTATTGCCTATATTATTGGCTTGGGGAATGACTCGCAATACATCACAATATATCACCGATAAATGTAACAGTGGCAGTGAGTTTTCTAGATGAGGGCAGTCCAAAACAGAGTTGGGAAAGAAAGTAAAACAAATGATTTTGAATGATGATAGGAGGAATAATTACAAATACACTACCTCATTCACATTTCTAATAGTGGAGATGATATGGTATGCAACGTAATGTTCCCTTAGTCTTGGGCGATATATGAGGCAATTGACAACATGATTGGCAAAATAAAATCCATCATGCACTGAAGAGATCCTTATATGAAATTTTTTAAAGAACTTCAAAAGTTGATAGAGGAGGTGGAACAAGATGAACACTCTTCTTAATATGCTACTAATGCAGTTAATCCCAAGTGGTGTTTAGAGAGTATGAGAGTATATGCAAAGTTGCACCAACACATGATCCTAAGGTGAATGAAAGGTTTTTGAAGTCATATTGAAGATCTACAGTGCTGATGAAGCAAGGGTAATTCGACAACATATTCCAGATTTTGCAGAATGAAGTAGCCCCTTTTAGACATTGTTGCTGAGGGAGGATAGGAGAGGTATGGCAGGTGAATCCCATTTGATGGTGCATGGGGATAGAGCTTCAAAGATTCAATGGCTTGCTATGTGTTTATTGTCTCAGATTCGTGGCTCCTCAATTGCTGAGAGGAATTGATCTATTTACAGTTTTATCCACTCTATTAAGATGCAGAAGCTAACTTCTGAGATAGCAGGAAAACTTGTTTTTGCATTGCACTCTTTGCCTTTGTTTTTGGACAAGGAAGGGTCCTTTGCCTTGGTACCAGAGTATTTACTATTTATAGGGGCCTGTAGCACAGTGTGATGTAGACTTTGAGGGTGGTTCAGATCCACAGACAGGCTTCATTGATGTGTCATTACATAAAATTATATAGGAGGGTGGTGATAGAGTTGATGCCACAGAACCCAGCGAGGTTCAAACATTTTTCGATAGCCCTGACACAAAAAATCCTAATTTATAAATTTACTATTTTTACATGATCTTTGGATTAGCCTTCAGGCTATCTAATATGAGGAACGGGCACATATTTTTGTCATTTTGTTATTTGTCTTTTACAGAATCTTAAATGGTATTGGTATACTATATATATTTTAAGTGGAATAGTTTAATATGATGATTATATATAACTTTGTGTATTTAACAATTTCCTCTCTTCTTGGGAAATTGTGTGTTACTTTCCAGCCATCACCAGACATTGTTTCCCTGTCTGCCCATTCCACCATCTATGAAACTTAGTAAAATATACAATAGGACCAATAAGCAATTAGCTGTCACATGTAACATTTATGTCACCCAAAACAGTGCACCTGATCTAGAACTGTGATTTTTGTTTTTCTTACTTAACTAAGATCACTAGATTAGTCTGTAGAGGGCGTGACCCTTGTCCTCTTGTGCTTTCACAGCTGTTTGGATATCTTGTATCACTCTTAGCCCCATTTGGCCACTTTTGTCTTCTATCTGTGGATGCCTTTGAGAGTCTTCCTTCTATTATTGCAATTTCTGATGCCTTTGAGAGTCTTTTGGTGATATTCTCTCTTATTCAAACTAGTGAGATGCAAGTTCTCTCTGTTTTGTGTGCAAGCTCTTTAAGGATTAAAAGGAATGATTGTAAAACCATCAAATTCAGGTCGACTTACCAAAATGTGTATGGAACACTAATATGAATGCAATGAGCAAAATGTGCAGCCATATTGAGCTACCCTCTCTAAGATACTGAGATTATAGTTTCCAGTGACAAAGAGAGACCTTATGTAGCATGCAAAGTATGTCATGGAATCATGTAATCTCTTGAAACTCTCCTTTTTGTGATTTATTTACATTTGTTCAGAGTATGAACACCTTATTCAAATTTTCAGAAGTCCCGTGTTTGTGTTTTGGTCTGGTAATCTGCTTTTGTTATGTCCTTATGTGTTCTCATGTGTAGAGTACAAGCTGTAGTTTTAAGGAAATTTGAAACAATTTCTATCCAGGAGTAAAAGTTTCTCGACATATTTACAGGTAATGGCTGATTTTATGCACGAAGTCATGAAAGTGCCCTTCAATCCAGATCAAATAGTATTGACAGCAGGGGCTACTCCAGCAATAGAAATGCTTGGCTTTTGTTTGGCAGAGCCAGGAAACGCATTTTTGGTTCCATCTCCCTACTATCCATCGTAAGTATTTGAACCATTTGTTTCTCATGAGAAGTAGGCCATTGCTAATTTATGAGAACTATAGTTCATGTAACCAGATTATGTAGTTTTATTTGCTTTTTTCTTTGGATAGCTTTCCAGTTTTGACATGCCAAGATTCTGTTAGCCTGTTATGTTGGATCCATGAAGCAGATTTTATATTCAACTAAAACAGAGATCCACGCCTTTTGCAGTTTTACTAAGGATCTCAAATGGCGAGCTGGTGTTGAATTAGTACCTGTTCCTTGTCGCAGCAGTGACAACTTTAATGTGACAATAAATGCCCTAGACAGGGCTTTCAGTCAAACTAAAAAGAGAGGGTTAACTGTTCGTGCTCTTCTTATATCAAATCCTTCCAATCCAGTTGGGACCACATTGGATTCAGCAACGTTGTCCATGCTCTTGGGGTTTGCAACAGAGAAGAACATTCATCTTATATGCGATGAAATCTATGCAGGATCAGTGTATGATAGCCCAAATTTCATCAGTATAGCAAAGGTTCTAGACTCAGGTGAATTTGACAAGAGCAGAGTCCATCTTATCTATGGCACATCTAAAGACTTGTGCCTTTCAGGTTTTAGAGTTGGAGTTATTTATTCTTACAATGATAAGGTCCTCAAAGCTGCTCGGAAAATGTCAAGATTCTGTGGTGTTTCTTCTCAGACACAGCATTTGCTCATTGCTATGCTTTCAGACACCCAATTTATCCAGCAATATATGACTGAGAATCAGAGGAGGTTAGGGAAGATGTCTCATGTACTCACGGAAGGATTGAAGGAAGCTGGCATTAAATATGTGAAGAGTAATGCTGGTCTTTATTGTTGGGTTGAAATGGGAAACTTGATGCCATCTTATAGTGAGAAGGGAGAGATTAATCTTTGGGATAAATTATTGAATGAAACAAAAATAAATGTCATTCCAGGATCTGCTTGTCATTGCATTGAACCTGGATGGTTTCGCATCTGTTTTAGTAGTTTGAGTTGCCAAGATATGACTGTGGCTTTACAGCGAATTCGAGAATTCACCAAACATTGTAAACGTAGTTCGTAGGGATAATTATTCTTCTTGCCAAAACTTTTCAATCTTGAAATCATTCTTTTCGCATTTTATTCTTGTGTTCTGATTTCATGAATTTCTACTTGCCTTGACTTGTTTGATATTGATGGGGCCTGTTTCATTTAGAAGACATTGTTTGACATATGGACTTTCTTATTCTTTTCCAAAATGCACAGGCTTCTGTTTATTTCCATATAATAGTGTTTTTCATCCTGTTTCCTGTTTAGAAAAACATGTCGCCACACATGTTTACTTCTCTTCTAGTTTGTGCACACGAAAAATTCAGAGCATGGATAACATATGTCTTGCTCAATCATGACCGATTTCAGTCATCTAAAACATGATAGTGCACGCCTTGCCTCATTGTTGTTTGGACTTTTTTCTTTGCTCACATTAGGGGAAATATCAATTGGAGCTCTAAGGGATGCATAGAGCTTTATGACTTCAATTTCTTTTGGCCACAATATCATTGGACAATCTGCTGCTGCAGCCAAGTGTGTACTTATAGTCTGTCTTTTTGCAATGTTTGGTCATTACAGGCATATGCTTTTGTGTTTGGCAACAAGAGAATGATGGTCTAAAGAAATTACTTAACTGATGCAAGGCCTAAAGCCCGCAAATCAAAGCACACAGCAGAAGACCCACGAACACAAACACAATTGCAGAAAAGAAGGTAGAGATTCGAGAAATTCGAAGCAATAGTTTATCGAAATTCAATGGCCAATCTGTTGATCCTTGGTGCAACATCACAGAGTAGATCTCAGCCTCTACTGGATTTAATCGATACAACCAATAACCATAAACCAACTGTAAACAGTTATAAGGGCCAATCCCGTGTGTTCATTTTTCAAAATTTTATTTATACACAGTGGGAGGAATTCGAACAGTCACAACTGCTCCAACTGCTAGGAATTCGAAACGTCCATTAACCAAATTGTTGGTATTTGGAACCCTATCAATCGAATTAGTTCCCTTAATCATCAATTCAAAATTCATATATTCTTCACTGACGTGGTTGGAGACCAAACATCCATTCATAATTGGTTTTGGATGTTCGAGAAACGAGTCGCTGGATTCTTCGAATGGGGACCCGTCTTCGTTGTATACTATGTTGAATATCTTCGTTTCTTGTTTATTCCACGTTTGTACACTCTTTATCTCAAACTCACTTATTCTCTTTTAATTCGAACTTTCATTCGTCATTCCTTATCCCAAATTCCATTCGTTCTATTTTAGCCCGAGATTCCAAAGTTTTGCAAGGGCTTTCGTTAAATGAATTCAGAGTCCCCAAAAATGGTGCTTACGAACTCACGCATTGGGGTGTTGAGATCACAAACAGAAAGAGGGGATTGAAAGGAATCAAAATGGCAACTCAAGTTTTGCAAGGGATTTCGTTAAATGAATTCACAGAGTCCAATAAAATGGTGTTTATGAATTCATGCATTCGGGTGTTGAGATCACAAACAGAAAGAGGGGATTGAAAGGAATCAAAATGGCATCTCAAAAACCTGCAGTGAAAAGAGAAAATCCAGCACTAAAGAAGTGCGAGCTAGCACTGAACCAAAAATGCATTGAAAGAAAAATGCCCAAGCATGAGTGCACTATACATGAGATGCACAAATGTATATAAAAGAAAAAATATGCCAACCATAGGAAAATGCCAAGATGTAGTCCATGAAGACCAAAAACATTTGTATTAAAGATACTTAGCTCAATGATCTAAAAAAATGATTTCTAAATGAGATTCGAGTTGCATATCGATACTCCCCAGAAGGGTTATGGGCCATACTTACAAGTACACTAATGATACATATTAATTACACTAAAGATACATATGAATGCTCTATGGCCAATTCCAACGTTAGGAGACATTAAAGCGAACTGATCTGACACACGAACTAACAGGCTTTCTCTTCCAAAAGCTTTCCAATGCTCTTTTTCATTCCGATTTCCAAAAGTCAAGCTTTCGTTTAATTCTGAAATGAATTATCAAAAGGTGAAAGGTGGCCCCTGTTGACATCGATGCTAGTGAATTTGAGGATTCACATAAATGAATTTGTTTTAAAATTGTTCGGGCCTCCTTCACACGCTGAATTTCCGATGTCAAAGCGTCACTCCTGATTTGCTGGTTCGTGCCCTAGATGTTTTTGGTGGACTTTCGAAACCCTCATTTATATGAATCAAGGTTGAGATCTCCTTGGCTTGATTTTTTGTGTAGGTTTGTTCTCCAATCTTTGATCATAGGTACCAATCACTCATGCTCTGATACAATTTAAAAAATCCCGTAGTTTCAGGATTCAAAAATAAAAATTTGGATTAGGTGTAGTGATTCAAACACATCCAAATATTACTCACACCCTATCGGATTCTTCAATCAGTGTTAATTTCCGATTGCCCATGACGCCTCACTTACCTTCACACCCAATCGGATTCTTCAATCAGTGTTAATTTCCAATTGCCCATGACGCCTCACTTACCTGCATGTGAGATGATTAGAAACACCATCTGCCATTTCATTTATATATTTACATTTGATCACATGTTGTAAAGATTAACCATTAAATGCACACATATATTTGTGTGTTGATATTATCCCAATAGTTCCAATTAATAAGTATGCAATCAGTGTGGACATCCTTTTAAGGGTAGCTGCATCTCAGTACGGCATCATCTTTTGGGCATTCTTGGTGATAGATTGAGAGAATGTAAACATACACTTGAAGAAAGTTAAAATGACTAGGCTTTACAAGCTTTTTGAAATTGTTATATTCAATGAGAGAAAACAAATGCATTCAAGTAACAACATCAAGTCAACACAAGTAAATGGGGAGAAAGAAGATTCCATTAACAATCAAGTCAACACAAGTAAATGGGGAGAAAGAAGATTCCATTAACAAGAGAAAAATATTATATTAAGATTTATACGTTTGTTCTGGTGAAATGATGGCTCCAAGGTCTTTCTCCTTGTTTGTCTAGTTTGATTATTCTCCTTGCTTTTTTAGTTTGATTATAAAGTTTAAGAAACCTGGAGTTTAGGGTCCTTCCAAGTGAATGAAACTGTTATCTTTATAGTCTATTGAACGCTATTGGGTCTTCTAATTTAGAGAAGTCTTTAAGAATTGCGAATTAGATGAAAATCTATAATTTGCAACATAGGAGGCAAATGGGACTTTGAATTTATCACGATGAACGAGACAATAATTACAATAAATTAAGAACAAATTGTTAGACACATGTTTTAAAAAATGCAATGGTTGATGGAAAACCAGAGTCACACTTGGTTTAGAACAAGATGTTCAATTTTATTAGATCGTTGGACAAATATCATGTATAGACACTTGATAAAAATTATTGTGAGCTCTTTAGAAGTCCTTACTTTTTGAGAGCAATTGATTGTACTAAAAAGATGGACTCTTATTTTCAAATATGAGTTATTAGGTGATGCATGATTTTAATTTGTTGTGGATATTCCAATAACAATTCTTAAACGTCACTGGAAATGCCATGAGGTTATATTCTATTTTGCAATGATTGCTTATGTTTAAAATATAATATTAGGAGCATACCATTCAAAATATTGAAATGAACCGAGATTATAAGAAACAAGTTAAAATGGTAAAAATAAAGCACACCATTAACACATTGAACACTAGATGTGCCCGGGGAAATCTGATCTAGGAAAACCCAACAAGAAAATGAGCATTGTGTCTTGCTTTTTTATTCTCATATTAAAATGCAAGATACAAAGAAAGATTAGCTCACCATGGAGTATAATGGATTATGGCTTGTGATTGATTGCTACAACATACCACTCAATATTGAAATGAATTGAGATTATAAGAGAAAAACTACAATGGTAAAAATCAAGTACACCATTAACACATTGAACACCAGATGTACCTTACGAAACTTGATTTGGGAAAAACCAACAAAAGAATGAGCATTGTGTCTTGCTCTTTCTTCTCATATTAAAATGCAAGATACAAAGAAGATTGGTTCACTATGGAGTACAATGGACATTGTGGCTTGTGATTGGTTGCTACAATATTTTCTTCTTCTTCTATCCTACTCTAATATCCCACTCCTTTGCTTTTGATGCAGTGGTATCCCGGTCATCCTGGGGATGACACGACGAAGGTAGTTACAAGGACATGATAGAGCTATTAGAGTAGTTATTGGTTGTTGCAGGATGTGAATGAGACAAACGGTTGGGAGTAACGGTAGGGGTGCAAATCAATTGAATGCTACAAAGTTGCAGCATTGGGGCAGTTGGGAGCGCTGCTATAGAATGGACGAGTGTGTGGACGATTACGCTGTAGAGAACAATTGTTACATAAATAGTTACAGATGTTACGACTTAGGAGGAGAGCATTGTTGGAATGAAGCTGGAAAGGATGTGGGGGAGATGAAGAGTTGTTGAGGAAAGGACAAACTAGAAGTTGGAAGGTGAAAGGGTTGAAGAGTGTTGGGAAAACTGAAGCGAACAATTTCTGGATGAATAAAACACAACATTGAAGAGATTGCAAGAGAGCTTGCAGAACCGAAAGGAGGAGAGATCACACGATAGGAGAGAGAAGTGGTTGAGGTTGCCATGGCCTCTGGCTTGACAACCCAACGAAGATTGTAAGCTCATATCTGGCCATTAAGCCATTGTATTGTAACTTGTATGATGAATAAAATAATCATTGTTGCCGATTTAATCTTTCTATGTGTGCATGTACCTGGCATCTTGTAGGATGTATTTACTGTGTTCTTGACATGTTTATGTGTGAGTTAATATCTTGTGTGAATGAGTAAATCCTGTAGAAAATAGTGTTGTATGATATGGCTATGCAGGTGGCATGAGTCTGTGGAAGGCCGTATTGGAAATTGCGGTCTCCTATAGGGAGGATGAGTG
>WSFP011308683.1:0-43601 GCA_009831015.1 Picea engelmannii
TGATGAAAAAGATGATGACCCAAAGTTGTCAAACTTGTACAACCTGCTAATATCATCAACAATTCCAGTTGCAAGAACATGCTTAGGATCTTTTAGATCCTTGATTACAACTTGGTGAAGTGAAAACTCTACGGTTTTACCTTCACCTAAATGAGTGATTTGATATACTGATAGAAAGTTACAAGAAGGACTTGGAACACATAATACATCATTGAAATGACCATTTTCTACTTTAACTGTTCCAGATCCTTCAACACTAAGAGATCTATCATCACCAACAAATATTTTCTTGGTTTTACATTCATTTAGAGTAGAAAATATGTCTTTATCCTTATTCATATGATAAGATGCCCCAGAATCAATAAGCCACTCATCAAAAGTAGAAGTGGAAGTTGTATTGAAGGAGAAACCAGAAGCTGAAAGTCCATATCCATGAGAAGAAGAAGAAGAAGTAGAATCAATACTGATGTTGTGCTTCTTCATTGTTGCTTCTAAAGCTGTCATCTTATTGAAACATTTGGACTCATCATGACCATCTTTATCACAAAAGTTGTAATGTCTGACAATCTTCTTATTTTTATATTTTGCTCATTTGTCTCCATTAGGAGTGGAAGCTGTCTGAGTGGGTTTGGGACCCTTATATTGCTTGTTGTTGTGGAAAGGATGTTGCTTCTTGGGATTCTTTGGTTTATCTTTCTTATGGACAACTAAAGCTTTGTTGGAGGTACCTACAGTGTTGATCACTCCAAGTTGTACTAGCTTATCTTGCTCTCTAATCAAAGCATCACAAAAGTTCTCAACACTGGGTTTTTGATAAGTTGTCCCTAGAGCCTCTTGCATGGCATAAAAAGTAGATACAAACATAAAATATCCACTACCTAGCTTAGAAAGAATAAGATAGATGCAACGATCTTCTTCTATCTTTATCTTACATTCTTCACATAGAGTTCTGAGTGTTTTAAACTTAGATAGATAGTCTTCCATGCAAGAAAAATCACTTGGACTTGAAGTCAGTACTTGATTTTCTAACTTTTGTGCTCGAATAATATTGTGTTTACCAAACACGGATTCAATCTTTTCCCAAGCTTCTTTAGGTTTATCAATTGATTGAAGATGAAACCTTAAATCATGAGAGATGGACATTTTGATTAATCCACGTGCTTCGTCATTCCTATTATCCCATTTGGATTTCTTATCAACATCAGTGGGTGTTGTTTTCCTTTCCCAAGGTAATCTGGTACAATCATTTACTTCTTAATAAATCCTCCATATGGGATTTCCATTGGAAGTAGTTGGTGTTGGTAAGTAAGAGATTACTTGTAGAAGTCATATTAAATATGCAGATAATATGGATTTAAAAACGGAAACTCGTGATCTTAATGGAAAGATCTCAAAAAATTATGCGATTTTAAAAAAATGGCACTAAAAACGGACTTCGGATGTGATAGTTATGCCATTTAAAACAAAAACATAAACGGTAACCAAAGGACCACGTGGTGGTGTAAGTTTATTTATGAAGTGACTCACTTTATAAAGAGAAGTGGGAATCACTTTTACAATGAAGTTACTTCGTGAAAAATAAATAACTCTAAAATAAAATATTAAAGCTACTTATAGTGATTCACTTTTATACTTGAAGTGAAATACGCTTTACAATTTTAGCATGAACTTTTTCAAAAAAAAGTAACAAAAGAGAGACTTGAACTCAAGACCTCTTACTTAATAAGGCAATTTTTAACCAAATGGTCTAGCAAAACATATTGTATTGTTTTGCAAGAGGATTGGGGGTTTTGTTTTTGTTGTTTTTGTGGAAGACGACCTTGGAAAGCATGCTAAAAAAAAAACTATTTTCACACAAGAAAAAAACTTCGCTTCTCGATGACAACAAGGGTCAGATCTCGGTTAGCTTACCCGGAAGATGCACATTTTCCTATTTGTTTCTTATTTTCCGAGATCGCACAAGGTGCGGGGAAAAGAGCATACGCAAATCTAAAAGAGTAGCAACCTGGAAACAAATAATATAAAACCGAAAAAAAACCAAAATAATACTTTGCAAAAATTAAAAAAATGAGTATTCAAGCTTTATACCTTTGGATATGACTGTAATGGTCGTATCTTGGGAAAACGAAAACCTTTTAGAGTGAAACGAAAAGTGTTCCTGACTGAAATGAGTGCTTTTGACGTAATGGAACAGTCATGTTAGCCTAGAAATGTACAGAAATGACATAAAATGGAGATGAGGCAACCGGCTTCACGATCTCGATCTACAACATGAGCGGGTCTTCAAATAGGCTCTGATATCATGTTTGAAAACACATGTTTTCCAACAGAGGATGAACACCTTCAATAACCACTCACATAAACAAATAAAAGATAAACACACTGATGCTTTCACGTGGTAAAACCCATATGGGGAAACATCCACTGCCCCAACCAATGTGGCCACTTGGAGCATTTTATTAATGCAAAAAAAAAAGGATTACAGAGATATTTTACAAGAGAGTTTCTCACAATCGATCATCAAAAAATGACCCTCAATGATATTTAAATAGATATCATGGATCAATCGGGTGTTAATCCATGGATCAATGGTCATTAATATCGAGGAGAGTATGAACCGTCGAATCACTCTATGTCGGGAACATATCGTGACTGTCGGATTTCCTAACTACAAATGTATACTAATGCATACTAAAGAAACACATTTTTACCTAATGACACATTAGGCCAAGTAGATATTAACTAAATCCTAAGTGTCTATATATCCTAACAGAGATTTCATCCTTCATTCAGAGAGTTGAGAAGAACTTCAGATGATTATTTAGTGGGAAAGGCGATCTATTGAGTTAGACGTGTCTGTGGCTGAGCACAAGTTGAACGTGTGAAATTTCAAAGTGTTGGTTGCATCATCATGTGAACATAAATGAAGATGATGTATTAGCTTCCTCTGAGTAGCATAGTTGATGAGAAGACTTCATATGATTCTCCTGTGTGAGGTTGTGGGAAAGAAGATCTGTAGAGTAGACGTGTATGTGGAAGAGCACAGGTGAATGTGTGAAGATCTGGATCTTCTGTGTAATGCAGTGAACCAGATGTGCCCCTAGTGGATGAGCACTAGTGGGTGTATCATATCCTTTGCTATATATATTTTTCAAGAGTTATACCTGCCTGTAACCCTAATTGTTATGTAAAGGGTACATGTCGGCCCCACCTTAATGTGATTAATAATAAATGTAAAAGATAATTAATTTGGTCAATATTAATTATCATAATAATAATAATAATATTGTGACTTAGAGAGGTCAACCCTGTTGAGCCAATAGACACTTATGTTGACAGGTTTAGATTAGTATAAGTAAAGGTAAAATCCCCATTGTGGAAATATATCTTTCTTGTGAGTTTGGAAATTTCAGCAAGTACACTTCTTTGGGAAAAGTGTGCACCTCTCTTGGGTGCTAGAGTTCTAGGGTTTGAAGAACCCTCTTGTGTGCTAGGGTTTATCTTGGTGGTAAAGGTATTTCTCTTGAAGAATATAGCAAAGGATTTGGTCGGGTTTTCTTCCCTTGTTGAGAAGGGTTTCCCAGGATACATCTTGTGTTCTTGTGCATGGTGCTTCTTCTTGTGATCTTGGTTGCTGCAACATTTATGGTTGTGGTTAAATGATAAAATGGAATGAACTTTATGCTTAACCTAACATATTGAAAAATCAACATGGTATCAGAGGATAGGTCTTGAAATAACCCATTGCACAAGCATCCACCAAGCCTCACTCCATTTTTTGCAGAACCGTACGACCCTTCTAGGGTTTCCAGAAAATTTCATACGACCTCCTTTTCAGTGGTGATTCAGCCCTTTATACTTGGATGCCAGAGATACTTTTGGAATAGAAGAGTACGAACTCTTCCAGTGCATCTCCAAAAGCTCTCAAAACGAAATTTCGAGAAATTTTGATTTTTGGCCCTAGGGTTTCTAGGGTGCCGAAACTTCCTGCATAATATTAATTATGGGTTTCTAAAGAAACGTTTTCTTGAATCATCAAGAATCTCCGTGATACTATGAAATTGATTGTTGGTAGTCATAAGTCCAATATAATCCAGTGTTTCTAAATCAACCTAATCATTAGGTTTTCAAAATCCAGTCGGAAATTATTTGAAGAAACCAATCAAATGAAGAACATAACATTAGTAGAAGATAGGCTTGATGGAGCAAGAAACTTCAACCCCTGGAAATCAAAGCTTCTAGTCACTCTTGAAGAAGATGATATATTGGATGTGACAACTAAAACTCTACCAACCACAACTACAGATATAGAGAAGAATATAAGAAAGGAAGAAGATGTCAAAGAAAGAAAAATAATCATCTACTCAGTAAGAGATCACCTCTTGCCTTGTATTGCCAATCTGAAGACATCATATGATATGTATGAATCTTTAAAAGGAATGTTTGAAAGTGACAACACTCTCAGAGCTCTTACCTTAAAGAGCCAACTTCAAAGTACCAAGATGATGAAGGGTGACATAGTTGCACTCTTCTTTATGAAGTTATCAGAGATTAAAGAACAACTAGAGACCATTGGGGAAATCATGTCTGATAGAGAACTTGTCTTAACCACTCTCTAGAATCTTTCAAAATCATGGGAGCCTTTCATTTAGAGTATCAGTGGAAGAGAATCTCTACCAACCTTTGATCAACTATGGACAGATTGCACTCAAGAAGAAATTAGACTTAGAAATAGAGGAGTGGAAGATTCTTCAGAAGAAAATCATGCTCTTTCACTTCATACAAAGAAGGGAGGAAAATTCAAAAGAAATTTCAGGAAAACATTTAAAGGTGAAAAGTCTTCATCCAATCCAGGTTATCAAAGAAGAGATGTTTTAGAAATTCAGTGCTTCATATGTGACAAGTATGGACACATTGCAAGAAATTGTCCCAAAAAAAAGGTGGCATGTTAAGAAGTTTTTGGGGGGCATACTTCAGGTGATCAATTCCATCCCTAACAATAATGATGTAAATATGCTTCAACCGCTGATATTGATCCAGATCCACCTCAAAAGAGTGAAGAGAAGAGAGAGGAGAAGTACTTCCTCTAAAAGGAGATGACTACAAACTAGGTAAATCAATGGATCTCTAATTCTATAGTTGATTTCATTTTCCAAATAAATGAAGGATATTATTCCTAGTACATGAGCTCTCAAGACTTGGACCATTATCCCTGGTACAAGAGTCCAAACCATATTTATTTTGTTTATTATACAAGAAAAAGCATAAACGTTTTCCTTGAAGAAGAGATAGACTTTCAAATATCTAGAGAATATCAAATAGAGATTGACAGTAAGACAAATACCTTCTCCCCCTTCAGACGCAGTTCAGAGGGAGACATACCTTATTCCAATTGATCCAATTGTTCCAGTTGATATATTCAGAGATATTGCAGTAGAGCATAAAAGGCCTACCTAGACTCACTCTGCAAAGAGGAAGAGACACATACAAGCCTCTCAAGGCACATCCCGAGAAAGAAAAATTTATTTCCGAGCTATCCTTCAGTCATGAGCCATTTCATTGATGTTAAGCCTCCTTGTCTTAGAAAATCAATAGGAGAACACGTATGGAAAGATTTCATAACATAAGAATACCAGCATGTCTTAAAATAATGATGTATAAGATATTGTTCAGAGAACAGAAGGGAAGTTTGTAATGACTTCCAAGTGGATATATAAGATCAATCATGCAGCTGATAGAAGTGTCAAGAAATAAAAAGAAAGATCTATAGCTAGAGGTTTCTCACAAACATAGGGAGTTGTCTTTGATGAGACACTTGATCCAGTAAGCTCGATACACTTCCATCCGTACTACCATCCATGAGTTGGAAACTATATCAGATGAATAAATTCTTGATGAGTTTGGGTTTTAGCAAGAGTGTTGTTGATCCAAACCTATATTATTACACTGTTTGTGACAAGAGCTTGATTTTGATGACTTATTCAGAAAGCCTTGTTGTTGGATACAAGTAAGTTTTGACTTCTGATTTCGAGATGAATGACAAGAGTATGATGCACCACTTATTGGGACAAGAAGTGTGACAAAGGACCGATGATATTTTCCTAAGTCAAGGAAAACATACAATGGGAATATTAAAGAAGTTCAGTATGACAGAATGCAAAACCACCGTGATGGATTTGAAGAAAATGAATTATGATGATTCAGATGAGATTGATCCATAGATGATTGGATCATTGATGTATTTGGTTAACACCAGGCCTGATTCATGCTATGTAGTGAATGTGCTTAGTCAATCCATGAATTAGCCGAGACATAGTCACTAGTTAGTAGTAAAGCATGTATTGAGATATATATGAGGCACAGTCAGATATGACTTGAGATATTCCTCCAGTGTGAACTTGAGTTTGCATGATATGCCGATACAAACTGAGTAGAGAGTACAGTGGACCGAAAGAGCACATTCAGTTGTTGTCTTACCATGAAGTTTGCCATGGTTTCCTAATGGAGCAGGAAACAAAACTTTGTGGCCTTGAGTACCACAGAGGCAACGTATATAGCAATGAGTGTGCGAAGCAATGTGGCGTCACAAGCTTCTGACAAGATTTACTTGACCATGAGATGGATCCTATGATGATAACCAAGAGTCGTGTGTAAAGCTCCTTGATAACTTGGTGTTTCCCAATGGATCGAAACACGATGAGATGAAATATCCTTATATCAGATATATGATGCAGAGGAAAATCATACACATGCAATATATTCCTACACATGAGAAGATTACAGACATCTCCACCAGACTAACTTGGTGAAAAATGCCTTCCTAATTGAGAGGGAGTATTGATGACTCCAGCCAAAAACAAAATTCAGAGAACATCAGTGTGAGACTTGGCATGATGAAGAATGCCTCTGTAGATGAGAGGGAGTGTTGATGATTGCATCTATGTGAGACATTCTCCAGCTTACAAACCTGTGAGATGTGGATCATTGCAACTATGTGAGTCTTTCTCTCATCTTACAAACCTGAGAGAAATCCCCTAAGAAGGGTACGTGGTTCATGCCTGAGATAGAGCTAGGAACTTAGAGATGACCTCCTCCATTCAGAGAGTTGAGAAGAACTCCAAATGATTATCCAATGGGAAAGGCATTTTGTTGAGTTAGACGTTCCTGTGGCTGAGCACAAGGTGAATGTGTGAAATCCCAAAGTGTTGGGTGCATCGTCATGTGAACATAAATGAAGATGATGTATTAGCCTCCTCTGAGAAGTAGAGTTGATGAGAAGACTCCAGATGATTCTCCTGTGTGAGGCAGTGGGAAAGAAGATTTGTAGAGTGGACGTGCATGTGGATGAGCATAGGTGAACGTGTGAAGATCTGGTTCTTCTATGTAATGTGGTGAACCAAATCTGCCCCTAGTGGATGAGCAATAGTGGGTGTATCAAATATTTTGCTATATATATTGTTCAAGAGTCAGACTTGCCTATAACCGTAATTTTTATGTAAAGGGTACAGGTCGACACCACCTTAATGTGATTAATAATAAATGTAAAAGATAATTAATTTTGTCAATATTAATTATAATAAAAATAAAAATAATTATTATTATTATATTGTGACTTAGAGAGGTCTACCCTGTTGAGCCAATAGACACTTTTGTTGACAGGTTTAGGTTAGTATAAGTAAAGGTAAAATCCCCATTGTGGAAATATATCTTTCTTGTGAGTTTGGAAATTTCAGCAAGTACACTTCTTTGGGAAAGGTATCCACCTCTCTTGGGTGCTAGAGTTATAGGGTTTGAAGCACCCTCTTGTGTGCTAGGGTTTATCTTGGTGGTAAAGGTATTTCTCTTGAATAATATAGCAAAGGATTTGGCTGGGTTTTCTTCCCTTGTTGAGAAGGGTTTCTCATGATACATCTTGTGTTCCTGTGCATGGTGCTTCTTCTTGTGATCTTGGTTTCTGCAACATTTATGGTTATGGTTAAATGCTAAAATGGAATGAACTTCATGCTTAACCTAACATATTGAAAAATCAACAGGTTGTAGGGGATTATTCACAACCTTCCTTGTTTGGGGAAGCGACCCTCAGGGACAAAGGTGTTTTGTTCAATGCTTATGTTAAGGAGAGTGACTGTAGTACTCCTTTTACTTCCAGTGAGATGGAAGAGCTCGATGGGGTAAATAAACTTGCTTGTAAACCGATTGTGGAGTCATACATTTTTCCAGGCTATGGGGAACTCGAGCTAGGTGACTCTTCCCTTAGTGTCATACTGGACACTTTGGTACCAAATTACTGAGAAACTCAGTCTCCTACTCCTTTACCAGTCTATCAAAGGAGAATAGTTATTGGAAAAAAAGGGACTGGTGGAGAGGCTTACTCGTCTGAGCTGCGTGAAGTGGGATCAAGTAAGGAATATGTATGATCAAGGGGCTTGGGGATCAAATTATCTTCAGTAAAAACCAGGAGTGCTCGAAAAAAAGTGGAGGCTGAGACCTCCACTCCTTCCGTTATTAATTCAACTTCCACTGAATTTGGGACGCTTACAACTATGAAATCCCTGGATAGGGAAAAAACATGATTCTGCTCTCCCTAAATATTAGAGGGGTGGGGGGCACCCTAAAATCTGCCTCAATGGATAGAATTTTAGATAGGACTCATCCAGACATTATTTTCGTACAAGAAACTCTGGTTCAGGAGCAGAAGGCAAGATCATTCATGAATACTTTTCGACCGACCTAATTATCATGTGTTATTAGTTCGTTTGGAAAATCAAGTGGTCTTTTAGTGATTTGGGATCCAAATAAGTTTGACTTGGTTCCTTACATTTCCTACGGTGGTATTTTTTTGACAGGGTTTTGTATTGAAAGAAAAAGGGAGATTATGATATTAAATGTTTATGGTCCGTGCTCGAAAAGGAGAGGGTTTTGGAACAAAGTGGCAGAGAGTGGTTTGTTAACACATACACATTTGATTATAACTAGTGATTTAAAATTTAAAATTATGCAGGAGAGGTCTGGGGAGGATCGACCCAAGATGGAGTACCTTTGGCTGATTTTTTTAAAGACTTTTTACAAAAACATAGGTTAGTAGATATCCAACCTGACAAGATTGTCCCAACATGGTGTAATGGGAGATTGAGAGTTGAAACTATATCCAAGAGACTGGATCAGGTAATGTTATCCAAAGATATATTAGTTAGTGTGGGCCTTTACAGGTATTGGATGGCATACCCTTACATTTTGAATCATGCATCAGTGTTACTACAACTTGAGATTACTCCACTCTTCAAGGCCTTTCCTTTCAAATTCAATTCCCAATGGCTAAGAGAAGAAGATTTTGCAAAAATTATTCATTATGTTTGGAACAACCATAAATTTTTACAAGAGGAATGGATACAGAGACAGGTAGTGTGGAAATTAAAAGAATTAAAGTCCCAAACTAAACTCTAGGTTAAGCAAATTAGGCGTCGAAAATTGATCTTATTTGAGAATCTGGAGGAAGAAATTGAAGCTTCTCTTCAGAGATTCACAGGAGGCAAGCAATTACAGGCAGAGGAAAGGCACCTAAAACAACTAGAGAAAGAGAGAAACAAGTACTTGCTGGCAGAAGAGGAACTATGGAGACAACACAATAGAGTGATTTGGATGAAAAGTGGTGACCAAAACACAAAGTACTTTCATTAATTCGCCACTTATAGAAGAAATCGTAAACATATTTGAGAGATTACTGATGAAATTGGGCAGGTACATACTAGTTAGATGAAACTAAAAGCAGAGGCCTCTAAATATTTCAAAAGTTTCTTTGAGGCATAGGATCAATCCTTTGTAAATGAATAGGTCTTAACAACATGCCTCTTTCCCCGAATGGTAAAAGAGGAGGATGTCAGACTACTGGAAATACCTTGCACACTGGTTGAATTAAAGGATGTGCTAAAACTTTTTAAAAAAGATAAAAGTCTCAAACCTGATGGTTGGACTTTTGAGTTCTTTATTTACTTTTTTAACCTAGTAGGGGGAGATCTGCTGGAGATGGTAGAGGAGTCCAGGATCAGAGGTGAGGTGGTTGTGGGTCTTAATTCGACTTTCCTGGCCCTTATACCAAAAGTAAATAAGTCAACATCTTTCGAAGATTTAAGACCAATTTCATTATGAAACCTATGCTATTAGTTAATTTCAAAGATTATTGCCAACATGATCAAATGATATGGATTTAGGAGGGGAATGAACTGATTAACAAGATGAATACAATAAACACATAGATAGGAAGAATAACACAAATATCCAATGAACAATATCTTCTATTAAATAATGAAATAGGTTGAAACTGTAAAACTGCAGAACTGAAACTTGCTCGAATGGTGGTAGCTATCTCTGAGAAGAGATGTGGATTCTATGTGCATATATCTAAGCATAATGGATTATAATGAGGCTCCAGAGGCCCTTTTCATATTAATCATGTATTCCAAAACCCTAGACATCCAAAAACCTAACTCTAGAAGGTGAAACGCCAAAAGTGATGTGGGCCCTATGGGTAAGTTGGTGTAATTTGGTACCTCAACTTCCTAGGGTCATAAATTTTTCATATGACCTCTGTTTTAGGTGCATGATAGCCTGTTGGAAATGTCTTTTAGAGAACTACCCATTCCGTCGTCAGACTCTGACTCCGTCTACATTCTGACTGTGGCGAGTCAAAAAAACAACCTTTAGGGCCCCAGAACAACGCTGGAAGTACATCAAGATGTGTTGACATGAAAACATACAAAATAAGCCAGTTGGATTAGGAGAGAGGCCACTCGTATCCACCTAGAGAATGTGTGAGGTTTCAAACAACCCCAGAAGTGTAGAAATAACAATTATAAAGCAGTACAAAAAGACGTGTTGAATAAAAAATGAACACGAGGAGCCAATTGAAATAGGTGGGTGGCCACCAATATCCACCTAGATCAATCCTCCCCCCTTAGGAAGCAATGGTCTCCATTGCATTGAGTTCCCCCATCAGGTGAGGAAACGTTTACTGGATTTGGCCTCAGGTGAGCCACTTTCCTTGGTGTAAGAGTTGCCTGCCTTGACAACCCGATAAAGTTGGATCCATTACTGGCGAGTGCCCTTGAGCTATGTGTCCGTTGTCTGATTGGTGGATTCTTTTTCCATGCAGTCATGGTTGAGATATGTTGGTGTCAGATATTCGATGATCTCAGAGGTGTTCAATAATGGTGGAAAATATGGTCGAAGGAGGTCCACATTGAATATTGGATGCATACCAAGGAAGGGTGGAGTGTTGAGATCAAAAGCATTGCTACCCATAGCCTTGGTGATAGTGTAAGGCCCATAATGAAATGGACGAAGCTTCCAATGGGGACTAGTGAGACGCTCCTTCTGAAAATGTATCCATACTTTGTCGCCAACCTGAAATTGGTGTGGTACCATTTGTTGATCATGGTGCTACTTGTACTTAGCATTGGATTTCTGCAAAATATCATGGACATGTTGGCAGATGTGTTGAATCCGCTCAATGAATCTGGTGGCTTTTTCGATCACAGATTGATCAGGGGAATATTTTGTCTATGCGGTGGCAATAGGAAGTGCAACATCAATGGGTCCCAAGGGTTGGAATCCCAAACCCACCTGAAATGGGCTATGGTCGGTGGAACTATGGAGAGCCATGTTGTAATTGTTTTGGACATATGGGAGACTCTCATCCCATGTACAGGTATGCTTAGAATTGTATATGTACAAGATGTGCACAATCATCTGATTGAGGAACTCGGTTTGGCCATCGGTTTGGGGGTGGAAATCAATGGATTTTGTGAACTTGGTGTCCAACAAACACTAGAGACTCGACCAAAAGGTGTTGAGGAACCTACTGTCTTGGTCGGAGATGATGGTCTATGTTATCCCAAAGTGGACCCAAACTCGTTCGAAGAATATTTTGGCAATATCTTATGTTGTGACATTCTTCTTATAGGCTATGAGGATGGCCATCTTCAAAAACCGATCAACAACCACAAACACGCAGTCATTTCCATGTTTGGTGGACGACAAACCAGACATGTAGTCCATGGAGATGGATTCCCACGGATTCTCGAGAATAGGAAGAGGGGTGGATAAACCTTTCTTCTTGATGGTTGGCTTGGAAATGGCGCATGCAGTGCAAGATCTGATATACTTGCTAGCATCCTCTCGAAGTTTTGGCCAATAAAAATGTTTCTGAAGAACGACCATATTTTTCTCTATGCCAAAATGTCCTGCCACCGACTGTAGTGGGCTTCCCAAATCAGCTTTGCACGGTAGCTTGTAGGAACACAGAGATGGCCCAAGTGGCATAAGAGTTCGTCATGAATGTGAAAATCAGTGACAATGGCGTATGTACCCAAGAGATGATATGTGGTGGCGAAGTCTGGATCTTGCTGGTAAAGTTGGGGCCACTTCGATGTTTCATGTCCACGGGAATGGAGCACAGTGGTGAGTGCAACCACAGGAGGCTGATTGAGGCAGTCAGCGACACAATTGGAGATACATGTCTTATACTTGATCTTGAGATGGAACTACTGCAGGTAGGTGGACCACTTCTGATGGCGGTCGTTCTGCAATTTCCCCTGTGTCTGTATGAAATGTAGAGGCTTGTGATCAGTGTGTATGATCGTCTCTTTCCCCAGAATGTAATGTTTCCATTGACGACAGGCTTGCACAATGGAATACATTTCCTTGTCATAGGTGGGGTATTTCCGAATAGTATCGGAGAGTGTCTCACTATGGTATTCCATCGGATGCCCATGTTGAGAGAGAACTGCGCCCACAACATAGTCAGATGCATCCGTCTCAATATTGAATGGTTGTTGCAGATCAGGAAAGGAGAGTACTGGAGTTGAGCACAAATGATGTTTTAGATCAGCGAATGATCGTTGTTGATCCTTCCCCCACATGAACTTGTCCCTACCACTGCCCTTGGTGACCTCATTGAGGGCCCATGCAATATGGGATAATCCCAACACAAACCGTGAGTAGAAATTGGCTTGTCCCAAGAAGCTCCAAAGCTCGTTCAATGTGGTCAGGGCTGGCCAGTCACAGATGACTTGGATATTAGCTGTATCAACATGTACCCCATGCTCATCAACAATGTATCCTAGGTATTGGACCCTGTTCACGCCAAAAGAGCATTTTTCCAAGTTGGCATAAAGCTTGTGTTGCCGCAAAGTGCTCAAAACTTGTTGAATATGCCACATGTGCTCCTCCCACGTTTTGTTGAAGATGAGGATGTCATTCAAATATAATACCAAAAAGGAGTTGGTGAAGGGTCTCAATACATCGTCCATCAACCTCATGAAAGAGGTTGGTGCATTTGTTAAGCCAAAGGGCATGACTAGCCATTCATAGAGACCTTATTTAGACTTGAAGGTTGTCTTCTAGACATCAATTGGTTCGATGGGAACCTGGTGGTAGCTAGAATTCGGGTCAATCTTGTTGAAGAACTTTTCCCCCTTGAGTTGGTCAAGAAGGTCTTCAATCCTGGGAATGGGGTAGCGGTTCTTCACTGTGATTTTGTTTAAGGCTCTATAATCAATGCAGACCCGCCAAGTCCCGCCCTTCTTCTGCACCAATACAATCGGGCTTCCGCAAGGGGAGGAGTTGGGTCTAATGTGATCCTTTTGAAGAATCTCTTGGATCTGACACCTGATTTCTTAATTCTCCATCAACGAGCGTTGATAGACTGGTCCATTAGGTAGAGGTGCATCAGGGGTCAGATCAATTGGATGCTTGACTTGGCAGTATGTTGGTACCCCTGTAGGTGAGGCGAATATGCCTTTGTATTCTTCCACGATCCCATCCACTTTCTTCTGCTACAAAGAGAGGCGTTGTGTAGAGGCCACGGATGTGGAGCCTACCTTCTACTTACTGTGGACATGGATCACAAAGAAGACGAACTTCCTGGTCTATGAAATGACCTTACTGCATTGCTTAGCAGAGATTAAAGAAATATCAGTAGGTGGTGCCACCTCTGGGATCTTGTACAATTGTCTACGCAAATTAATAATAACACTGCGGGGTATAGACTCATACACAACATGACGCTTCCACAAATATGGTTGTCCGAAAAGAACATCACAAACTTAAAGGGGAGAAATATCACATAGTACCTCATCTTTGAAAGGCTTGATGTCGTAGGGCTGACGACACTATTGGCTAACACGAAGATATCTTCCTTGACGAAGCCAACCGATGGTGTAGGACTGCGGGTGCGTTGTCATTGCTAGATTCAACTGCTTGATGACCTCTGCTGAAATCAGGTTCTTCTAACTACCGTTGTCGACAATTAAATGAATCGGAGCCCCCTTGACCCACATCTGTGAGTGAAAGAGGCGTTCCCCTTCCTATGGTTCTTCTGGTTTGCTTGGTCGGACTTTGGTGGTAGCGATCGTGACACTGGGTTCAACATCGATAATCCACTTCCCTCCTTCAGGATTTGACTCGGAATCAGAATCGATCTCTAACTCGGAAGCCTTCAACTCATCCATGAGGGACTTCTTGGAGCTGCGTTCGTCAGTGTTGTGCCAAGGACTTTTATGGTACTCACACCATTTTCCCGTGTCCTTCTTTGTCTTCTCATTTCCCTTCTTGTGTTGCGGCTTTGACAGATTTTCCTGAGGGAGGCCATCTCAACTTGGTCCCTTGTTGTGCGAGTTGGGGTTTCCTTTGCCCTGCTTTGGATGTGAGGGTTTTGCAGATCCAAACTCTCGTCGTTTCTACTTAAACTTCTACTCGATATTGATAGCGTATCTATAAGTCGTGCCCAATGAGGCGATGTCCAGGAACTCCATTTATGTTTGAATGTATCTATGCAAAAAACCACGGTATTTGAGCACCCGGTGATGCTCAGAATATTTGATACCCAATTTTGTGCATAGGGTATGGAAAATATTGGTGAAGTCTAGTATTGTCTAGTCCCTTTCTTGACGTAGGGTGGTCCATCTAGTGTACCGATCCTCGTAGCTTCCAACAAGGCAGTATTGTTCTTTAATGGCATCCCGGAAGGAATCCCATGCAGAGGCCACCAAACAAATTACATATTCCTCCACGACCCTTTGCTCAGAGTAAGTATCCCACCAATATTTAACATGGGGAACATCCTTGAGGAGTGCAAAAGTGATCGTTTCTCTATCGTAAAAATTGTGGACTGAAAAATATCCTGCGAGCAGATTCAACCATTTATCTACAACATCTGCATCTATCGGTCCTTCAAATAATGGAGTATCAAAATTTACATGTACCTTAAAGGGGGTTGCATGGCCGCTTGATGAAGATGCTTCTCCTGTGGGAAATCGTCGAAGGATCTACGCGAAGTTGTCCATCATTTTGTTCCTTTTTCGTGCGAGGGCTTCCTCGAGCAACATTTTAATAGGATATCTTGCTCCATCATCTTTATTTTCGTCTCCCATGGGTTTTTGTTGGGCTTGACGCGACCGATCTCGTAATGGCTTGATTGGTTCAAGTCCCAACTTCTTGTACCCAGACCTTGTTGGGGACATGAACGAAGAAAAATAAATGAAGAGCAGACTGCTCCGATACCACTGATCCAGATTTAGGAGCGAAACAAACTGATTAACAGACTGAATACAATAAACACAGAGATAGGAAGAATAACACAAATATCCAGTGAACAATATCTTATATTAAATAATGAAATAGGTTGAAACTGTAAAACTGCATAACTGAAACTTGCTTGAATGGTGGTAGCTATCTCTAAGAAGAGATGTGGCTGCTACGTGCATCCGTCTGAGAAGAATCGATTACAATGAGGCTCCAGAGGCCCTTTTCATATTACTCATGAATGTTAAAACCCTAGACATCCAAAAACCTAACCCTAGAAGGTGAAACGCCAAAATTCAAGTGGGCCCTATGGGTAAGTTGGTGTAATTTGGTACCTCAACTTCCTAGGGTCATAACTTTTGCATACAACCTCTGTTTTAGGCGCGTGATAGCCTATTGGAAAGGTCTTTCAGAGAGCTACCCATTTCTTCCTTAGACTCTGACTCCGTCTACAATCTGATTGTGGCGAGTAAAAAAAACAACGTTTAGGGCCCGACAATAGCCCTGGAAGTACAACAAGATGTGCTAACATGAAAACATACAAAATAAGACAGTTGGATTAGGTAAGAGGCCACCTGTATCCACCTGGAGAATGTGTGAGGCTTCATACAACCCCAAAAGTGTAGAACTCACAATTATAAAGCAGTAGAGAAAGACGCGATGAATCAAAAATAGACACGAGGAGCCAGTTGGAATAGGTGGGTGGCCACCAATATCCACCTGGATCATCAAACCTATTCTCTCTCAATATCTGTCTGAAGAGAAATTGGGTTTTATTAAAGGAAGACAAATATAAGACGCCATAGGAACGACACAAGAATGTCTGCATAGCATTAAAATGAAAAAATTGAAGGCCCTAGTTCTAAAACTTGATCTGAAGAAAGCCTATGATTGCATAAGCTGAGGCAATCTAAGACCAATTTTAATTCAAATAAGATTTGGCATTCAGACTACAAACTAGATTATGAGTTGTGTCAGTTCCTCAACATTTGTTTTCCTACTTAATGGGGAGATTACTTCCCTTTTCAGAAGTGGCAGAGGTTTGCGTCAAGGGTGTCCATTATCCCCTTTGCTTTTTATTTTGGTAATGGAGGGCCTCATTCTGCCTCTTAAGAAAATCCAACAAGAAGGAAAGTTGATGGGAGTGAAGGTATCCAGAGTAGTCAAAATATTTCATCTCCTTTTTGTGGACGACATCTTAATCATGACTAGAGCTTCTCAGAAGGAATGGCAGGAGATAGACAATCTCATTAAATTATTTTGTAAATCTTTGGGATTACAAATGAACGTGAAAAAATCCATTGTACTATATGTTGGCTTAATTGAGGAGGAAATAAATGTTTTCAAGGAATCACTCCCGTATAATTTTGTTGATCTCTCGGTAGGATTCAAATATCTTGGATATTTTATCAAGACAGGTTTGTACAAAGCGGAAGATTGTAGATGGTTACTCGCTAAAATGGAAAAAAAATAGGACATTTGTGCAATAGGTGGATGTCATTGGGTGGTCATTACATTTTATTAAAATCATTCCTAGAAAGTCAACCCGTTTACTGGATGTCCTTGGCAGCTATCCCCATCTTAGTCCTCAACAAGATAAGGAAAACTATGTTCAGTTTCATTTGGAAGGGAAGTAGTGATAAATTTCATTACCATCTATGCAGATGGGTGACTTTAGCAAAACCAAAGAACCTTGGTGGGTGGGGAATTCGAAACATTTATCACTTCAACAAAGCTCTGGCGGGAAACGCTTTATGGCGAGTGTTAACTAAGGACAATATCTGGCATAGAGTGATTAAAGATAAGTATCTTCCCTATGTTTCAATAACTACTTGGCTCAGATCGACGACCTTTCAACCTTCAACTGTCTCACAAACTTTGAAAAATCTCTTAAAATATGTACATCTCCTTACAAATTGGTTGAGTTGGAGCCCGGGATCGGGACACCATGTTCAACTTGGTAGAGATAGAATACTGGGTATGGGGGACTCTTCCTTTATGTCGCAAAACCTTTTATCCATTTTAAAACAAAAAAATATTATCCTACTCTATCAGGTCAGGGGACCAGCTAGGCCAGACTCCTTTTCCTTACAGTGGATAGAGAGCGGTGATCTGGGGATCACGGAAGAAGTGGCAAAGGAATGGGATATTTTTCACAGAGCTCTTATGGGATCACGGGTCTATCTATAGGATGGAGCAGATGAGTTGATGTGGACTGGGGAAGATAAATCGAGACTTCTCTTTGTCAAAAATGCCTATAAGGTGTTAATGACAACATTCTAGACACAACCAATTGGTTGGTGGAGGCTAAAATTCTGGAAATGGGACTTACCCTTAAAGATCAAACTTTTTATCTGGTTAGCAGTGGAAAACAAAATACTATCCTGAGACAACCTACAATTGAAAGGATGGGAAGGACCTAACAGTTGTCACCTACGCAAAAAAGAATCAGAGACTGTAAATCATTTAATGATCCATTGCATCTTCACAAAGAAGATGTGGGAGAGAATCCACATTGGGCTAAAGTTTAAAAAAGAATGGGAAGGATACACTATAACAGATTGTTATAAAAGATGGCTAGAGGAGAAGACTGTCCCAACTACTCTACCTGCACGTATTTGCTGGAATATATGGTTGGAGAGAAATAAAGTAATCTTCGAGCAGGGGTCTCCTTCAATCTATTATGTGGTCACAAAGTCTCTTAGAGCACTAAAAAGGAATACATGCCATCAAGATTTTCCTCCATTACGCTCTTGTATACCAATGCAACAAGTAGGGACTATAGTGGCATGTTTTGATGGAGCAACACAATCAAATGGCCAATAGTGGGGAGGAGGGGGGGTTATAAAAACATCAGATTTTGCAGTTTACAGATGGACTTTTAACTGTGGAAAATGAACAAATACAAGGGAAAAATTATTGGGAGTTTGGACAACATTAACCTTGGCAACTCGATTGGCCATCAGAGACATCCAGGTATTGGGAGATTCAAAAATAATAATTGACTGGTTAAATGATAAAGGAAGTCTACAAGCATGTGCATTTGAAAGTTGGAAGCACAAAATCAGGGACCTATTCAAAAACTTTAGAGAAATCAACGTCGCTCATATCTACAGAGAATTCAATAGGGAGACGGATTTACTATCCAAACAAGCTATTCAGAAGCCAGAAGGAAAATTTTCATATTACACATGGGCTGATGGAAAAGAAAGCCCCACGATGTTCATAAACTTATATTAGTGCAGCTAATAAGTTTATGTTATATTATTTTTGTTCTAGCATGAGATGGTGTCCAGTAAAAACTTTGTATCATGAGAGTTGAAGGACTACTTAACAGCTTGTATGTTGCTTAATTTTGTTATGTTTTTTTATATCTTTTTGGTATTTCTAGGCATAAAGATACCCATTGATATAATATGCTTACAACCGAGTTCTGGCTATGTCAATATGTCAAGATATTGTAAAGACATATTTTGCAAACAAATTATATATTAATATAATTAAGTAATTTTCGATTAGAAAAAATTAAAATGTCAAACCTTTACAAGCAACGCTAAAATTATTGAAAAGATAGAACTTTATCGAATACCTAGACATAAGCCATAATTTTGACCTCATACTGAAATGAAATAGAATAGTGTAGAAACAAAAAGATAATGTAAAATAAATTTATTGATGCTCTAAATTGGAGAGATTAGGATCCAAAACCTTGAGAGATGGTTTTAAGTTTGTAAGAATTCGGGACATCATAGGCATGGAAATTTGTAAACCTTTCCCAAAAAGAGCCAAAAAAAATAGTGACACGGTAATCCTTCCAAACCGACAAACGGCGAGCCTCGACTTAAAAGTTTCAAATGCAGCCAAAAATTTAAAAGTGCGGGCATCCTCGTCGTTGTTACAGGAGGGTTCCATCATTTTAAAATATTTCTTTAAGACTTCTGACATCAACAGCGCATCTGGTGTAGTGGTATCATAGTACCCTCCCACGGTACTGACCAGGGTTCGATTCCCTGGATGCGCAAGATTTCATTTTACCCTTTTTAAACTGAGAACAGAAAACTTCAATTTTACTTGCTAATGTGTTCACAGAAACAAAGGAAATAAATATTTCTTGGCTGTGCATAGCTATCTGTCAACAAACAAGCAAAACGAACGTGAATCTAATTCATTTCATTCGAGAAGTTTGCCATTTTATCAATAAAATTTTCAGTTTATTTATTTTAAATCTGTTATTAGATTTAGGCCTTTGAATGACATAATCTACTTCAAGGGTTCTGTTACTGCACGCCCGGTGGGAGTCGAACCCACAATCGCCTGATTAGAAGTCAGATGCCTTATCCATTAGGCCACGGGCGCCGTACACATTTCCATGCATATCCCATAGCAATCTAGCTCGCAGGCATATTTACGATATACAGGTGCCACTTATGAACCTTCTAATCTCTGAAGGAGCCGAGACTGTATTTAACCTATGCGCATTGAGGTGACAATGTAGCCATATATGCAAAATACACATTGTTGCATATGTATTTTGTTGGAAACATGTCAACGAATTTCTTCATGCGGTTATATGAACTGCTCGTGTAACTATGTGATCTATTCATGATCAATATGTATAATTGAGTGTTAGATGTTATATATGTGAGCATACCCATAGAGGTAGAGTACAAGGCGAGTGCAAGCGAGTATAGTGTGTGAGGAGAGGATGGTTCTATGCAACGAATTTCTTCATGCGGTTATATGAACTGCTCGTGTAACTATGTGATCTATTCATGATCAATATGTATAATTGAGTGTTAGATGTTATATATGTGAGCATACCCATAGAGGTAGAGTACAAGGCGAGTGCAAGCGAGTATAGTGTGTGAGGAGAGGATGGTTCTATGCCTATCAAGGCTATTGTAATTCTCCCTTGAATCATAAGAAGACCGATAATCATTGCCCGTGGTTTTTTCCCTCATTGGGTTTCCACATAAATAATTGTGTCAAGTGTATGATTGATATGTTTGGTTTAATGCGTGTTTGATCTTGCTTGTTTTATGCTCTGTTATATGCTATGTTTTGTTTCCATTGCCTAACAAGTGGTATCCGATCTTAGAGTTGAAGGAACAAAAAGCGAAGGAGAAGAGAATCTGGTCGTTGGATCGAAGAGCAAGTTAACCAAGCCGAGTGAAATGGATCAGCCGAGGAAAGGTTTTATTACATCATTGCAGGTTTTATTACACAGTGTGATATCGTCGTAGGTCCCAATTTGACATGGTGCGACAATTTGAGAGCAAATCGCCGCAGGCTACTTGTGCGACGATTTCTAATCATCGCAGGTGATCCTCATACAGGGTGCGACGATCCAACATATTAAAGAAAATGTTCGATGGTATGAAATTCAAATAGTTTTGTTTTATTATGCATAAGAGGTGGAGGACTATTAAATAAGTGGTTCACTTTCCTCTAAAGTGTATAATAAGACAAAGCAATAGTCTAAACATTCTACTTTTTGGAGGTTTTTTGACAACTTTTTTCGTTTGATTTTGCCCGAAATCTAGTGATGAATGATTGGATCTGCAGATTTGAGTGGCTAAGTTTGTATAATCCGAGTTCCCAAGGGGTTTTTTATCATGTTGAATCCATTTATGCACTCAGAAATGCAATTTAAGCAACAAAAAATAACGATTTTGTCCAAATTTACATTGTCGGATTCTGACCAAAAAACTCAAAAGGTAGAATGTTTAGCCAACGCATAAGACAAAAGGTGGAGGAATCAAATTTGTGAAGGGAGGTGAGTTTTTTTTATTAATAAATTAAAGGTGGATGCCATTTTTTTATTGAGAGAATATTAAATATTATTTTTAAGAGTTTAACTTTTGGTAAAAGGTTTTATTGAGGTTTAAAAATGTTTTTTTTTTTACTTTTTCACCATTAGTTTTGGGTTCAATCTTGAAGTATAAGGTTATTTTTCATATAAAGAGGCTCATTTTTATAAGTAGTGGTTTTGGAGTGTTTATGCTAATGGCGAAAGTGTAGAGTTCCAAGTTTGAGGTGGAAAAGTTCAGTGACAAGAATAGCTTTGCGCTATGGAAGCTCAAGTTGCGAGATCTGCTTGTGCAACAAGGATTGCAAAAGGCCTTGGCTGGAAGGTCAAAGAAACCGACAGTCATGACAAACGAGGATTGGGAGGATCTGGATGCAAGAGCCCTTAGTACTATTTGTTTGTGTCTGGCAGATGAGGTGTTGTTTAACATAGTTGAAGAGACAACAACAACAGGTTTGTGGACCAAACTGGAGACTCTGTAAATGACAAATAACTTGTCAAACAAATTCTTCTTGAAGAGGCATTTGTACATCTTGAGGATGAAAGAAGGTATGAAAATTGTTGATCACTTGAATATCTTCAATACTCTGATTTGTCAATTAACTGCTATGGAAGTAAAGTTCGAAGATGAGAACAAGACAATTACGCTATTGTGTTCGTTGCCTGAGTCTTGGGACCATCTGGTCACAACTGTGTGGTTTAACACAACAAATGTCATTGATTATGACATTGTTGTGGGAGCTTTGTTTCTGAGGAGATAAGGAAAACATCCAGTAAAGAAACCTCAATTGCAGAAGCAATGGTGGTCAGAGGTCGATCTACAGAAAGAGGGAAAAATCAGAGGGGTACATCAAGGTCTAAGTCAAAAGGCAAGAAGAGTAAACATAAATGTTGGTTATGTGGAAAATTTGGGCATCTCAAGAAGGACTACTGGAAAAGGCATAATGCATCTAAGGAGGACTCCACAAAAGAATCAAGGGAAGCTAATGTTAGTTGAAACAAGTTCAGGTTCCATTTCAGGTATGATTGATGAAGTATTGTCTACTTGTGATGTTTCACATCAACATCAGCATTGGTTGTTAGATTCTGGTGCTTCCAGCCACATGTGTCTTCATAGAAATTGGTTCTCAACTTACCAATATATTGATGATGGTGTTGTTTTTATGGGAAATGATTTTTCTTGTAAAATTGTTGGAGTCGGTAGCGTCCGGATTAAAATGCATGATGGTTCTGTAAGAACATTAACAAATGTAAGACATGTACTCGAACTGAGAAAGACCTTGATATCTTTGGGAGTTCTAGATTATGTTGGTTACAAGTGTACAACTCAAGGTGGAGTATTGAAGGTGTCCAAAGGCATCTTAGTAGTCATGAAAGCAAAGAGGATCGAGAACCTTTATTAGGTTGAAGGAAGGACATAAGTAAATCAACCAGTGGTAGCATCTAAAGATGCAAGTGACTATGTTCATTTATGGCATCAGCCTTTGGGTCATATGAGCGAGAAAGGGCTTAAGACACTAGTTGATCATAAGTCACTTCCAAGCTTGAAGTTTTTGAATTTGAATTTTTGCAAGTATTGTGTTTTTGGAAAACAATGTAGATAGAAGTTTAAAACATGAAGGCATATAAGCAAAGGTATCCTCTATTACATTCATTCAGATGTTTGGGGACCATCCCCTACAATTTATTTTGGAGGATCATCATATTATGTGATATTTATAGATGATTACTCTAGAAAGGTTTGGGTCTATTTACTTAAAATAAAAGTTGATGTATTTAATACTTTTAAGCAATTTAGAGCTTTGGTTGAAAAGAGCACTGATAGGTCAATCAAGTGTTTAAGGACATATAATGGAGGTGAGTTCACATTTGTGGAATTTGAGAACTATTGCAAGGAAGCTGGGATCGAAAGACATAAGACCACGATTTATACTCCTCAACAAAATGGTGTTGATGAACGCATGAATAGGACTCTTCTAGCGAGAGCAAGGAGCATGCTCAGTAATGCCAAGATGCAACAGGAATTGTGGGCAGAAGCATTTCTTACAACATGCTATCTAATAAATCGATCACCATCAACTACAATAAACTGTAATATTCCAGAAGAGGTACGGACATGACAGTCGTGTGATTGTTCAAATATGAGAATATTTGGTTGTGATGCTTATGCTCTTATTTCTAAAGATCAACGTTCTAAGATATATTCTAGATCAAAAAAATATGTCTTTGTTGGTTATGGTGATGGAGTTAAGGGGTACAGACTGTGGGATACTACTGCCCACAAACTCATCATAAGCAAAGATGTATTATTTGATGAATCCGCACTCTTTAAATCAGAATTGGTAGATGTTGAAGTGAGACAAGAACAAGTACTGCAAGTTCAACAAATTCAGTTGGAAATTCAACCATCTTCAGAAAGGCAGGAGCATGAAGAAGTTCCAGAAGAAGAAGATGAAGATGTAGATGCATAAAATATCCAAGAAACAGAGGATATGCCTCAACCATCTCTGAGGAGATCTTCACGGGTCAAGAATCCTCCTACAAGGTATGACGATTATGTTTCATCTGTGGCTTTGGTTTCTATTGATGGAGAACCTAGTTGTTTTCAGGAAGCAATTAAGGTATCTGGAAGTGCTCAATGGAAGAAATATATGAACGAAGAAATGGATGCCTTAGAGAGGAATAAAACATGGGGCCTGGTAGAACTTCCAAAGGACAGGAAGGTTGTTGGTTGCAAGTGGATCTACAAACTGAAAAAGGGTGTTGATGATAAAGTCAAAAGGTATAAAACAAGACTGGTAGCAAAAGGGTATTCTCAAAAGGAAGATATTGATTTTCATGAGATCTTTTCACCATTTGTGAAGCTTGTTTCAGTTCGTGTTATGTTAGCACTAGTTGCTTTACTTGATCTTCAGTTAGAGCAACTAGATGTTAAAACAACATTTTTACATGGAGATTTAGATGATGATATACATATGGAACAACCATAAGGGTTTGTTCAGGATCACAATAAGAGGTTTGTTTGCAAACTCAGTAAGTCATTGTATGGCTCGAGATAGTCCCCTAGGCAATGGTACAAGAAGTTTGATTCCTTCATGGTGAGGCTAAATTTTACAAGGAGTGAATATGATCATTGTGTTTACTTTAAAAAGTTGGAAAAATACATGTTCATTATTTTGGTGTTATATGTTGATGATATGCTTGTGGCAAGCAAGAGCATGGTCGAAATCAACAGGTTAAAGGCTTAGTTGGCTAGGGCATTTGATATGAAGGATCTAGGAGCAACAAAACAAATCTTAGGCATGGAGATACACAACGACATGAAAAATGGTAAATTGTGGTTATCACAACAGAAGTATGTGGAGAAAATACTTATGATATTCAATATGAATAATGTGAAACCCGTACAGATCCCTTTGGCTTCCCATTTCAAGATTTCTTCAGGTTTATGTCCTAGAAATGATGAAGAAAAATATTATATGTCTCGCGTACCATATGCTAATGTAGTGGGAAGTTTGATGTATACGATGATGAGTACTAGACCAAATATTTCACATGCAGTTGGTGTTGTCAGTTGATACATGGCGAATCCAAGAAAAGTGCATTGGGAAGTAGTGAAATGGGTGCTTCGATATCTTAGAGGCACAAGCAGTTATTCTATCACCTATAATGGTTCCAGAGATTCAATTTGCAATTATGTAGATTCATATTTTGCAGGTGACTTGGACAAAAGGAGATCCACTTCAGGATATGTCTTTACTCTTGTAGGAGGACCTATTAGTTGGATGTCAAAGCATCAAAATGTAGTTGCTTTATCCACTACTAAGGCAAAGTATATGGTTGCTTCACATGCATGCAAGGAGGCAATTTGGTTACAGGGTTTGTTGGGTGATTTTGGAAGGATGCAGGACAAGGTGAAAGTATTTTGCGATAGTCAAAGTGTTATTCATTTATCTAGAAATCCAACTTTTCAAGTAAGACACAACATATTTCTGTTAAGTACCATTTTGTAAGACAAGTTCTTGATGAAGATGGAGTGGCTCTGTAAAAGTTCCATACAAAAGTGAATTCTACAGACATGTTTACGAAACCAGTTTTGTTAGAGAAGCTATGGTGGTGTTTGGATTCTCTTGGTTTGCAGAAAAGGTGATGAATTAGTTAAGGACATGATATATCAGGTAAATTGTTGTCAAGGTGGAGATTGTTGGAAACATGCCAACAAATTTCCTCATGTGGTCACATGCACTTGCACATGCGCATGTGCATGCATGCAATCTATTTATGAACTGCTCGTGTAACTATGTGATCTATTCATGATCAATTTGTATAATTGAGTGATAGATGTTATATATGTGAGCATACCCATAGAGGTAGAGTACAAGGCGAGTGAAAGCGAGTATAGTGTGTGAGGAGAGGATGGTTGTATTCCTATCAAGGTTATCGTAACTCTCCCTTTAATAATAAGACGATCGATAATCATTGCCCGTGTTTTTTTCCCTCATTGGGTTTCCACATAAATCACTGTGTCAAGTGTATGATTGATGTGCTTGTTTTAATGCGTGTTTTATCTTGCTTGTTTTATGCTCTGTTATATGTTATGTTTTTCTTCCGCCGCCTAACATATTTTACATAAAGAAATCCCTACTTCACCGTACTATGCATATGTTTTTGGTGAACATATGGATACCAAGATTCCAAAATGATAAAAGTGAGAAAAGTGTATAAATATAATGAAAACTCTTTTGTGAGTATATAGATACCAAGTTTCCAAAATGATAAAAGTTGGAAAAGGCTATGTACATGTAAGCATGAGATAATGTTGTTTATTCTGAATGCATTGAAATGAAATATCTATAGAGTTATATAGCTAACTAGCAACTCACTTGGGTTTAGCTTGGATGGTTGTGAGGAATGATTGTTATCCTCCCCACCTGGGTTCAATTCCCATAAATGACATGAATAAATCTCATAATTAGTTTGTTGTAATGGCTTTGAGCCTATATGTATTGGAAAGTTTCCTTTGATTCAAATTGAATAGCAAGGCAACTACCCCTTCCGAGGAAGAAAAAAGAAAAAAAGAAAACAAACATTGAATATTTAGACTTAAGCATAAGCCATAATTTTTACCTCATACACTCTATAAAACTAAATAGACTATTGTTGACAGAGAAATGATAATGTAAATGATCTAAAATGGATCTACATAAGTACTATATGAATTTATTGATGCTCTAAATTGGGGATATTGAGAATCAACATCACATTCGAGAGATGATTTTGAGTTTGTCAAGGACATTAACTTCCATTACATTTTTTAGGGGGCTAAACAACTTTTTTGGGCCCAATTTTGGCTAAGGGTTTCCATAGGCTTTCCTCGACCAAACTAGAAATTTTTACTCTCATTGAGATCTTCCAATGAGATATTATGTGCTTAAAATAAAGTTCATATGCAAAATTTATGGCCCTAACAAGGTAACGCTCCAAATATAATTGGGGACCATGTCAACCAATCATAATTTGAATATAGGAACTAACTAACATAGAGGAATCTACTATAGACTTTTAGAATCATTATGGATGCTCCAATAAGGTTTTGAAACCCTAAAGCTAACCCTAATTCTAGCTATCACAACCCTAACAGAGGGAGGGAAAAGAGTTTATTTTTTCATTAGGGTTGAGTAGGACTATAGAGGAGATGCTAAGAAAGCAAAGAGACATAAATGTGTTGTATATGACTATAGAAGACCATAATGTTTCATAACTTCACAGTAAGCTTGGAAAGCTTTGTAATCTATATTTTAATCTCCATAACATTAGAATATGGAACTCACAATAGTACTTTGTTTGGATGGTGTTTTTCATGTATGGGTTTCTAGGGTAAAAATTTATGTTCCACAATAGTATTACTATATTGTAATTAGTTTCACATGTCACGGTAGTCAATGTATTCAAGCAATGCATTTTTACTTATGTTAAAGTGTTAAAAATACAAAATGAAAGTTGTCAAGTCTAGCATAGGCTCATTGTAGTCGATTTAAGTTTACATATGTTTTGGTGAGCCAACCATTGGAATATCCAATGCAGTTTACAAATCATATTGGTACTAGAGCGTGTTTATTTTGGCATGATGGTTTAAACACAATGTATGCTTATCCCAACTCAAAAAATTCAAACTCTGTATGAGAGTTGTACCATGTTGATCTCTAGTTTGGCACAATAAAGGTTAAGAAGCAACTGCAATCCTTAGAAATTGAAGAAGATCCGAGAAAGTCTCGTAGATGAAACAAAAATAAGATTACGATGTTGGAAGCTCAAGTAGGAAATATTTCTAGAATCATGGCCATCCTCATGGTTTCCCTTGAGAAAAAAATTGACCTCTTTTGGAAGAAACCCAAGTCTCATGAGAAACCAGAGTATCACGAGGAGCCAAGGAAAGAGAATGAAGCACTGAAGCTTGAAAAATGAGACTCTAGAAACAAATCTTCTTAACACTTGTTTAAAATTGAAGTGAAGTTCTAGATAAATCCATATGAAGGTGATGTAGACACACATAAGTTGAAACATTAGTTGCAACAATCAGAATTCTATTTCAGTGTACATAATGTGCAAGAGGAGTAGAAAATAGCTCATGCTAAATCAAAACTAGAAGGCCATGCTCAAACTTGGTGGGAGAGCCACATTGAGGTCTTTAGGCTAGGGGTAGACCCACGAATAACTAAGTGGGAGGTATTCAAAGACCTCTTCAAAGTCCCAATTTTACCTTAATAGGTTTAAATAGATCTAGAGGATTTCCTTACAATATTATCATCAACAATAAGGACAAAGTGTATAAGAGTACACCACAAAGTTCCAGAAGCAAGGCATTCATTATGTATTAAATACCCATGACTCATATTGTGGTCATTAAGCACCTGCATGATATTCATAGTCACAAAAGGAGGAAAGTCATAGTATTTAAACTCAAGACCATCGATGAGGCCTATATATTGGCCTAATGCATTGTATCTGACAAGAAAAATGGAGTAGCCAAATGGTTCGAAGTAGTTAGACCAACATGGAGGCTCCAATAAGGGTGAGAAGAAGAAGGGAAAAGGGAAAAACAAGAATATTTCTTCCACTGCACATGTGCGGTAACCCTAGTAACGAATGTGACCATTCCAACATTGATGGTCATACAAAAGAAAATTTTTGGAAATTACATCTAGAGTTGAGTGGAGATAGAAAGCCACTCAAATGTGGATGAAAATATTGTTTGCACAATGCTACAAAATGAGGTGAACCATGAGTATCTTCCATCACAAAGAACACAGACATATGATAAAGCTATTTTGTATCAATATTTAGATCAAGAAGGACAAGGTATATGCATTGTTTCGTTATGGTTCATACGAAAAAATCATGCAATGGCCCTAGTAAGTAAGCCTAGTTTAGAAATGTATGATTACCCTCATCCATACCCTTTGGGATGAATGAATAATGATGTAGACTTAAAAGTGACCAAGTAGTGTAATCTTAGATTTTCTATCAGTGCAAATGTCATTGATGAAATAAAATTTGATGCATTAGCTCTTTATGTTTGCAGTTTAGTGTTTGGTATCCCCTATATGTATATGAGGGATGTGATCTTCATGATAAGGGCTAATATGTATCACCTAATCAAGGATGGTAAACTGTTTATCATTAATGCATGCAAGGGGAAGTTTAAGATTTCTCTATTGCATGCACACTGAGCTAAGAGATTCATCAACACGAAAAAGAAGTATGTACTTATATTCTTGAGACGGAACAAGAAATATACCAATTCTTTAGGTGTGAAGCTATCCTTAGAAGGATGTACAAAAGAACCAAAGTGCCAATTGGAAGAAATTTGGCAAGAATACAGAGAAGTGTTTCAAAATCCAAAAGGAATTCCACCCAAGAGGGAAGTGGACCATGATGTATAGTTACTTCTAGACTCACCTTTACCAAATATATTAATCTACATATAGTCCATATTAGAGTGATATGAAGTGAAGAAGAAATTTCAAGAATTGTTGAAGCAAGGAGTCATAAGACCAAGTACCTCACCATGTAGTTCCTCAATCAGAGAATGATGTGACTTGGAGAACATGCAGTGACTACAAAGCTCTTAACAAGATCACTCTCTAGAATCAACACCTTTTCCTTGGATCAATGATTTGTTAGATCAACTGCAACATGTAAAGTACTTGACCAAGCTAGATTTGAAATCTAGATATCATCAAGTCCAAATCAAGAAAGAATACACTTGTAAGATTTCCTTCAAGATGAAGCAAGGTCTATACTAGTTGTTAGTAATTCCTTTTGGTTAGAGTAAAGCACTCACTAATTTTACGTGTTTAATGAATGATGTGTTCATCCTTTCCTAGATTCATTTATCATAGTTTTCATGGAAAACATGCTCATTTGTAGTTCTACTTGGGAGATGAATGTGTTACATTTGAAGTAAGTAGTAGAGACATTAAGGAAACATCAATTGTTAGCCAACTTAAAGAAGTGTGGGTTTTCTAAGGAGTCCTTAGTGTATTTGGGGTATTTGATTAGTGGGGCTAAGTTCAAGGTCAATCTTGCAAAGATACCTTAAATGGTCCACTCCTACTAATGTCATAGAAGTTAGGAGTTATGTGGGAGCTTCCCAATATTCAAAATTTGTATAGCATCCTTTTTAACTATGGTGGAACCACTTCATTGTACAACAATGTATGGTAAGAGTTTCCACTGGGTTAAAAATCAATAGAAATTCTTTGAAGAACTAAAGAAGAAGATTAGGTGATACTTGGCCCTAACTCTACCTAACTCATAGAAGTCTTTTGGAATATAAATTAATGATAAAGGGTATGTTATATGAGCAATATTAATGCAGAGGGTGAGATTGGTTTGATATCATTTGAAGCTATTCCATGGAGTTAGTACTAAACTACTCTACATATGACAATGAGCTCTATGCCTTGGTTCAAACAATGAAGAATTGGAAGAAATATCTAGTGGGTAAGAGACCATCCTCCATGACGATTGAGATAAAAAAAAAAAAAATTATATAAAACATTCTTATAATAGAGCCACCAACACTTCCACCAACAAGTCCACTTATAAAATTTGTTTTGAATATTTTCCATTATCACCATTGGATATTGTATATGGGCAACCTGAAGCATGGGAAACAACCTCAATATATGCATTAAAGGTAAAACAATTCATAGAAGGCATAAGGAAAATAGATTCATGGGTTCAAGAGAAACTAAAGAAGTCTTAGGAGTAATACAAGGCTAGACACGATCAAAATAATATTGAGAAGAATTTACAAGTAGGAGATAGAGTTTGGTTACACCTTAATAAGGAATGGTTACATGGACCGGGGAAGAAAATCAAATCCGTGAGATATGGCCTTTTGAAATATTGTAGAGGGTAGGAAACAATGCTTACATACTCAACCTTCCACCTTATATGGGCATTTACTAAGTAGTAAATGTAGAGAAAACTCTTTGAGTCAGCTATGTTCAATGAGGGTGAAGAGGGACAAGTATTACCTTTCACTAAAGATTTGGTATCATATGCACATGCAAAATTAACAGAGAATACAATTCTACAAAAAAAGATTAGAATGATGAGAAAGGCTCAACAAGAAATTTGGTTGGTGGGATTGAAGGAGAAATTGCTAGCCAAGGCCAAATGGCACTCCAAGGAGAAAGTTGGGGAATTGTTTTGTCATTTCCTTCCAAACTAAAGATTTTGGAGACCAAAATCCTCCAAAACTAGGAAGGATGATCCAAAATGGATCTACATACATACCATATAAATTTATTGATGCTCTCGATTTGAAATATTTTGATGTTGGACATCCTAAATATGGCCTCGAGTTTGTTAGAAAAACAATGTTAACTTTTGACACATTTTTGGGGCACTAAACATAGCTTTTTGGGCCTAGTGACAGCCGAAGGTTTCCATAGGATTTCCTCAAGCAATCCAAATAATTTTATTCTCATTGAAATGTTTAATATAATGAACTATAATGGCCTAAATTAGAGTTCATATGTGAGATTTATGGCCCCATCAAGGTAACAATCCAAATATTCCCCATATGTCAAAGTGGCGACCATGTAAGCTCACCATAATTTGAATATGGGGAGTTTCTAATGTGGGGGAATCCACTAGATACTTCTATAAGAATTATGGAGGTTCCAATAAGGTTTTGAAATCCTAAACCCAACCCTAATTCTAGCTATAAAAAACCCAACATACGGAGGGAAAATGGTTCATTTTTTTACTAGTTGTCATTTGTTCCATAGTTTGTGCAAGAGTGTGGAGGAGATGCTAATAGTTCAGAGAGATAGAAGAATGTTGTACTAGAGGATTGTAGAAGACCATGGTGTCTTATAACTTCATAGTAATCTTGGAAAGATTTGAAATATCTATTGTAATCTCCATAATATCATAAGACATGAGGCATTATCATTCATTTGAATGTTTCTTTTTTCGTATGGTTTCCAAGGTAAATATTTTTTTTTCCATTGTGTGTCTTGCTATTGTATTTTGATTCATACATCTCCATGGTTAAATAATTTCAACAATACATTTTTATTTATGTTAAAGTGTTAAATATACAAAAAGATAGTTGCATAGTCAAGCATTGGCTCACTATAGTTGTTTTTAGTTTAGATTAGTTTTAGTGAATGGGTCGATGGAATTTTTAACGCAGTTTATAGATTAGTAATAGTTTGACACAATTGAAATCAATGGAGAAATAATTCAGCAAGTAAAGGGCATGGGAGAATCTACTAATTTGATGCAACTATTTCTCAATGGAGAAATACAATGGAAATCCGAGTGAGAGGAAGGGGGTGGGGGTGGGGGTGGGGGTGGTAGGGATTAATACTAAAATAACCCAACATAAAAAAACAATCTTGGAGGAGGAATTAGAGTTGCGGATTTTATGTCCATGAAAGCAAGCAAAGAAGAGTTGAGAGGAGCAATCATCATCCATGGCTACATGTAATGATTAAGAATATTTGACATGAACATGAGGACTTGTATTTTAAATTTAGTTTGAGGATTGGTAAAGATTTTAGTGTCGGTAAATTCATATGAATAATCTATGACTCACAATTTTTATGTATATGTTATCATCTATAATTCACAATTGTTATGTATGCATGTTTATAAATGAAAAGATAGAAAACATATAGATAAAAGAGTGTGCGTGCTTCTTTTGCACACAACAATAAGTTGAAAATGTAGTGCATCAATCAAACATGAAAACATGAATAATGCATAGTTTTTTGGGTTAACAATGCATATACATACATATAGTTTTTTTTGGATAAGATATCATGCTATGAGAGGCGTACATATGTGATCAGAATCACCTAGAATTTTTCCCTAAACCCATCCAGACCCTAATCCAGATTATTTTCAACACGAAATGAGAGCGGAGATATAACACAAAAATATAAAGAGATATTGCAAGAGAGCCAATAATATAACAGAGATATATCATATATATAACAAGAGACACATATATACAGTAATACACAACTTCTATTAATGAGCGAAATGTAAAAAACTGTAGAAATACAGAGTGAAAGACTCTTTAGAATGGTGACATCTTATCTCTCAGAAGAGATGTGACGACTACTCACATTCACAAGAAGATGATTACAATGAGGCTATAAAGGCCTTTTTAACATAAAGAAAATCCAAAACTCTAACCCCGGAAGATGAAAAACCAACAATTTTGTGGACCCCGTTTTGGGTAGTTTGGTGTATCAACTTCCTGGGGGCGTAACTTTGGCATACAATCTTTGTTTGGGGAACACGATAGCTTGTTGGAAAGGAATCGTCGAGGAGATTCATTTTGGGGGCTCAATTAGAGTCTTTAAATATTATTGAGGTGAACGATCCTGAAAAACCTTCATTTAGGCCCTCAAAATGACCCCGAAAGTTTAGGAACTGAAAAACTGCTAAAAATAGTAAATTGTCAGAAGATTATTTTGAGCCAGTTGAAATAGGTGGGTGGCCACCGATATCCACCTGGATCACATCCACTCAGGGATTTTTGAACCCAAGCCCCATGTTTCTGGTCACTAAACCACACCTTTGTGCACTAAAGATATTAATAGTTTGCATAGGTGGTTATGTAAAGCAGAGTAATTAATAATATGTAACAAAAGCTCACCATGGGTCACGCATTCATAGTAGTAGTTTGTAGTAAACTACATCAACATCACGACATAGTAGAAAAGGTTTATTGGCATACATATCATCAAGAGTGTTAAAAATAGTGTTTGTCCCCGACCTTTCAAATAAATATCATTATAATTTGTTAAATGTTTGGTGGTTTTTTACTTTAAAACATAGAAAGCAATTTGATTTTACTTTAATTATTCGGTATAAAATGCGAGATAATTCCACTCTAAGAATGAAACCTCGATTTCATAGTGGATAAAGGACATGTTTGTTTGCAATGAACATGTATGGTAGAGTGTAAGGCTATGCCATTTATATGTCAGTTGTAACTCTACATAAAGTAGAGCTAATAAAAAAATGGTCAATACAATATGGTACAATGTGGTTGAATTGAATGTATACTCATAGTGAACATATAGCATATTTTCAGCTAAATCAACAATGATTATTTAGCTAAATAAAAAATGATTATTTCGAGCGACATTCATAAGTGTTGTGCCAGGGGATTTTGTGAAACTCACACCACTTTCCAATGTCCTTCTTTGACTCCCATTACCCTTCTTTGCTTGTAGTTTGAATTGGTTGTCTTTAGGTTGGCTATCATTGTTTCCTCCTTTGTTTTGTGAGTCAGGGCCACCTTTACCATGCTTTTGTTGTGGTGGATTTGTAGACCCAAACTCCCGCTTATTCCTCTGCCTAAATATTTTCTCAATTTTGAGAGCGTATCGAAAAGTAGATCCTAGTGAGGAGATGTCAAAGAAATCCATATTTGTTTGGATGTACCTATTTAGGCCATTATGGTGCTTCAAAAACAGGTGCCTCTTGGAGTCTCTGATACTCAGCTTTGAGTGTAAGGTATGGAAGATATTGGTGTACTTTGGCATCGTCTAATCTCTCTCCTAAAGCAACGTGGTAAATATTGTGTACTGATCATCATAGTTTCTCACAGGGTACAATTCCTCCTTGAGGACATGAATAAAAGCCACCTAATTGGATTTTGTCCTAAATGTTGTAGACTCATCTCCATCATGGATATCCCAATAAATTTCCCACCAATATTTGACATGGGGAAGGGCCTTAAGGAGTGAAAACGTGATATTTTTTATGTATAGACATTTTTGAACAAAGTAATAAATGTATAATAGATTTAACTATTTCTCGAAAACATATGCATCTATATTTGCTTCAAATAAATGAATTTCAAAGTTAACTTGTACCTTGAAGGGTGTCGCACCTCCAAAATAGTTTTTTGTTGAAGATGTCTCGACCATCGTTGCCATTCATCACGGGATCTAGGTGAGATTTTCCATCATCTCATTCCTCTGTCGGGCGAGGGCTTCCTCGAGAAACAACGTGATAATATATCTTGCTCCATGATCTCTCTTTTCATCTGTCATGGGAGGCCTCTTGGGCCAATGAGAGTGGTCTTCCCAAAGAAAAATTAGTTTGAGACCCAAATCTATGTACCCTAACTTTCAGGGATATGCATTGAGAAACAACAAAGAGAAGATTGCTCTTATACCATTGATCTAGGTTGTATAGAGAACAAAATGAAATGAGTGAATGTGAATGGAAACATGCACATAGAAATATTGCAGGGAGCACAATAATATAGTGAAAACCAGATTATGCTAATAAATGGAATCAGAAAAGACTATGAAATGCAAAGCAATACAAATTAGCTAGAATGGTGGTAGCTTATATATGAAGAGAGAGGTGTCAGTTACTCTCATTCGCAAGATAACATTACAAGAGGTCGAAATGACATTTTAACATAAAGTACTAAAACCTAAATATCCAAAACCCTAACCCTAGGAAACAAAGTGCCAAAAGGATTACGAGCCCTGAGGTGGTTAGTTGATACGTCAACTTCCTAAGGGTGAAACTTTTGCATACAATCTCCGTTTGGGACACACAATAGCTCGTTGGAAAGATGTAACTGAGAAGTACAATTGTTGGTAGGATTGGGAAGATTGTGGCCATCCTAGGCCTTGAATGGTAAAAAAACATTGTTTAAAGCCTCAAAATGGCCCCAAAAGTTTAGGACTTGAAAAATTGTAGATAAAAAAATGCAAATATGGAGACCTGTGTGAAGTCACTGGAAGAGGTGGGAGGCCACCGATGTCCACCTAGATCAAGAGCATTAGGTTAAGTACTACAAAGTAGAAATAGCCAACCTTGTTGAGTATAATTCATGTGCAATGGAAGTGTAAGATGAGTTGAATTTGGCTTAGAGGCTATTATACAAAATATTGTAGGATCTATATTTGTATTATTCACAATTTCTAAAGTTCTCAAACAAAGTTAAAGATACAAAAGTCTAGTAAGAAAGAGTACAAATTAGCTTGGACACAATTAGGAAATGAAAACAAGAAGAAAAAAAATCTCCTACAAACATTCCAAGGATGATTAATAAAGACATTGAATGCCACCTCGTAGCTCTGGCAAACTAGAAATCAAATTGCATAAAATTGGAGAATAACATTGAGATCTCATTTGATAATGCCATTCCTTATCTGAAAGAATGATTCAAAGATGCCACCTTCCTTCAATTGGTGAATCAAGTGAACACAGAACAACAAAATATTGTAAAGAAGACTTGGAGAATAATATAAAGTTGGAAAGAGTAGTAATAAAAACAACTTTAGGCATTACTAAAGCAAGGTTGAAAGAATATATTTCTATTCTATCAAACGAAATCAATGTAATTAATCCATTCATCAATACCATACAAATCTTATGGAGCCAATGCCAAGAAAGAGAGTTGATCATGTATGAGGTGGCATTAGAGATTTTCCCATGTGCTATTAGTTTACTATCAACATCTGAAATCTTGAGTGCATAGTTCTAGGACGGACAAAGCTAATGGGGGAGAATATTACTTTATTAAAGTTAAAAGGAAAATTAGGTATTGAAAAAACAGAAGGCCAAAGGACACATTTCAAAAGTATAATTGCCGAAAAGGAATTGAAGGGTCAAGAGGGGAGTGTTCAATAAATAGTTACATTTGAATAATATATAAATGTGATCACTTTGAAAGAGAAGGGCCTTTTGCTTATTACGCTTTTGCAATTTTTCTTTTTTTTAGAATTTAATAAGTGGAATCTAGTGTTGGCCAAGTTATTGAGAGAAAGACTATGATTCTAATGGAATTTTTTTCTATTATATGTTGTTATTAGAATTATATGTTGTTATTAGAATTGGTGTAAGAACGTTTTTTTAATATGTAGATTACTTTTTGATTAAAATGCTTTCTTATTTCTATTTTTCTTTTAGTTTTTTTTTTCTACAATCCATGAACATGGAAATATAACTAATTGTTTAATTAAAAAAAAAATCTTGATTGAAAATTGATTATTTGTATTTTTGTCATTGTTTATCTAGTAACTTTTTGTTGAAGGTAATGGAAAAGGTGCAATATTGTGTCCATAGCTCTTAGTTATTAGTTCATAACTAGGAATTTAGAACATGTTTGCATTCTACATATAGACTAGAATTAGATTTGCATTATCGTTTAGCATCATATGATTTAATAAACTTAAAACCCAACAATGGTTGTCGGGCCATAATCCAAATGGGTTCCCTATTTCAAACGGGGTGAGGTATAGTTAGGACTTTTTGTTGGGGATAACTCCTATTGTTTGCATAGGGACATTTTTCCCTGTCAATAATTTTGGCGCTATAAGGATGGCCACGTCTTGTATGGTTGGTAGAGACAATATCTAATCACATGATTTTCATTCTATTGTTTGAACCATAACTTGTCTTATAATCACATATCTACCTAAGGTGAAGACTCAAATCTTGAATCAACTTTTGAAGATAATATTATTGATTTTTGAGAATTTTATTTCCACAAAGCCTAAACTCCTATATGTTATCCCACATTGAGAAGTTAATGAGTTTTGTCATCTTACTCAAGCATATGCTAAGAAAATTGGAAAGTTTCTCATCACTCCATTACTTCGTAAATGAACAAGAGCTAATAAGAATGACATTCAAACTAAGGAATAAACCATTGTTGAAAGTATAGACAATGTGATTGACCTTGCACTTCACGATATTCCCAACCTTTAAATGCAATTCCACCAACTCCTCATGTTTCTCCCTCTCATTCTTCAAGTTCTTCCAACCCCAATATGACACTGAATTTGCTAGACAAGCTTGTGAAATCACGAGATAGCTTATTGCTACTCAAATGGCAGGAAATAAACCTCAATTGTCTACTTAGAGAGCCCAATATGATTTGGACCTACTGTTGTGTTGGTTTTGTCACTTAGGTGAACAAAACAACAACACTTGCATGTCTAGATGAGCCAATTAGACAAGACAAAAATTTGTGAGTGGGTTAAACAAGACAAACACATGTAATAAACAAAGAAACTAACTAAAACAACTAAGAAATAAAAGTTAGAAAGCACGAGAAACTTAGAACCATAAAAAACAACCAATGGCCAAGATAATGCTACCAATGGATCAATAGATTAGTAGGCAAAACACCATAGAGAAATATGAGGACTTGTGAGTCCCCTTTTCCTCCCTGGGAGGGCTCTTGAGTTCCTTAATGGAGAGCTCTTCTTACAATGGAAGAAAAATGGAAAATGGTGAAGAAAATCAATGCCTATCCCCTCAAGAGGTGAGTGGAATGGCCTATTGCAATGATGTTTGAAGGCTCCAAAGAGAAAAGAGGATCCTCAAGGGAGAATTGAGGCATCATAACAATACTATGTAGACCTCGGTTTCTTAGTGCATCCATGGCTCTTGTTTATAGAAATTCTTTGAGGCAAAATGTAATTGGTTCTTGGTGTGAACAAGGGGCCTTTTAGGGCACCCTCTAGTCCTTGAACAGCCCTGCATTCGGATTTCTCTCAGATATGAAGGTCAAATCAGGTTGGGAGCTAGTCCATAAGTGATCGGGGGGGAACAAGATCCATAAATGCGACGTTCATAGAAGTGTGTGAATTTTCTCGTACACAGTCACGCACTTGGCACATTGTGCACTCTGAGGGCTTTGTTGGCCCATGCACACTGTGCGCTGTGTGCACGCTTCCTTTGGTGAATTTGTGCTTGTCAATTTTTTACCCAATTGTATAGTTTTTTCCTTTGGAATGCATTTTAGGGTTGCAAGTGAACTAATTTTTGTTGGCATGGTTGTATTTATGTAACCATTTGCGTGCAATGTTGAGGATGAAATTTCAATGATAACAAATTCCCCCTGCTATGTGAGGTTAGGAGCATACGTATAGCCGAAATACATCAATGTTTATTTTACTAAGAGTGCCATTGTAAACAAGAGTGTTGAGAGGAACTGCAAGAGCGATCTATCGAAGGGAGAGGGGAAACTGTGGGACCCAAACCTTTCTCTAGGGAGAAAAGAAAATATGTATACAAACGAGGAGGACATGCCCCATGCTCGTGTCATGTAACCAAAATTTCAGACGGTAATTGAAGATGTATGTTGGTGTAGATAACTGCAGCGCCCTCCGGGGCGGTTGGTAACTACAGATGATCGTTTTGAATGGTGAACATACTCTAAAGTGAGGCAAGGACGCCTATAAGAAGTATCAATGACTTGTAGGCATTGATGGCCTAATGAATTCAAAGGTCTTTGGCTGGTATGAAACAACTGATATAGTCGCGTAGTAAGATCCACCGTAACATGAGAATTTGTTGAAGTCGAATGTTATGGGGGTCAATAGAATCAAAGAGAAATGATGATTCTCTCTATGTCGTTCGAGACTCTTCATTGTAAAGGTAATGAGAGTCAAGATATTGTCCTAGCTCCTTTCTGGAAATTGTGTTAATATCGATGGAAAGGGAGACATGACTCCAAGAAGCAAAGGGCTTCGTGAAATCCACTAGGATGAGATCATGTATTGACAGGTAACTTAACGAAGTCAAGATGTGGTGAGACTTGAGACTGCCATTGGTTGGGGAATTTTGGAGGATGAGTGGAAATAATTGTAAACTTGTATCTAGTGTCAGGGGGACGACTAGATATGAGGTTAAACTATGCCAGAGGCTTAACAAAGTGGACAAACACAGAGATCATGGGTACATGGACTTGGGATACTCATGGTTTATGAACGATGTCAGAATGGAAAAAGAGTGGATGCCCCAACCAAGGGCGACATGGGTTGCTTTGCCAGGAAAAGAAGGTCATCAAGGATGATGACAAAAATCTAAGTAAATGTAGGAAACAAAGGCTCTTTACAATTACCAAATAAAATAAAGAATAATTTGGGTTGAATGTATAGATACAAAAATGGGTGCCCCAGTGCAAGATGGCTTGGCCTATGAGGGCGCAAGTTGCGAAAGAGAACTGGTGGAGGGTGGGGGGGCCATGGGTGGGTTTCTGTATGAGGTAAATGAATGGAGGACAATATGCATATGGGAAAACTGATGGTGGAATAGATGGATGGATAATGATACTGCGGAGGTGCAGTCAATAGAACCAGGATGATATGACCTGGGAGTCCATTTGGGAAAGCTAGCAATATGATGAGAAGAAGTATGTGGCTTAGTCTTGGGAGTGCATAAGACTATCGGGACTCCCATCCATAGGGGGTGAAATTAGCATGAGTTTCAAGTTGCCAAGGGGAACTATGAATGGGACAACTCATGTGGGGGAGAGTGCTATCGGGTGACAGTACCAAAAATGCAACAAAGGTGAAGGTACTGCAGAGCCAGATGTAAGGACCCTAAAGGTAAATGTGAGAGGGTATGGTTGGGAGATGTAATTGATTTTCAGAGGGAAGAATTACATGCCAGTGTCGAACATATACCTGAAGGGGATGTGTCACTTGCGGAACAAGTACATGCACACATGAAAACCAAATACCCGACGTGAACAATATCTGATGATAAAGAACATATAACAGTTATTTGATAATTTTGAACATGCGCACGCGCACCTGAACGTGACGTGTGAAAAATGCTCCTCTGGGGCCAAGTTCAAATGAAGACCTGGGGAATGTGAATGTGTAGATGGAGGGACTAGAATCTCGTGGCTGAGAGAGGATCGAAAAATGCAGGCTCTTGGCTCCTGTAACTGAGTGTGGAGGTTTGGAAAAAGGGACTATGGATGGATGGTGGGCCCACAATGCCACCTCATTTGTACCTGCCACTATAGTGATTTGACGAGAGCATTATGAGGAGATTTGGAGATTACGGGAGCTCGAGTTGATCGATCCGGGAGTTGCGAGAGCCAGGTTAGTGGTCCCATCCTCCCGCATAATTTGAAATTTGTAGAATTGAGTTAGGGGGGTGTACGGATGGTCGTACAAGGGTAGGTTTGGGTAGGGGCCCAATAGTGGGCGGGAGAAGGAAGAATACCCGCGCACAAATGCATGGGTATAATTCCTTCTCCCCCGCATAGTGTGTGGTTGTGCCTGACACAATTGCGCATGTGGGAGAGGGGGAGGGAAATACAAGCACACATGAGATGCATGCCTGTTAAACCAACAACTGCGCACTGTGCGCAGCTGTTTCTAAGACAGTTGTGCAATTGTCCAGAGAACAGGTGTGCATATGTGCGCACCTGTCTGGGTGAAAGTTACGCATGGGACGCACGATTGATTTTTCGACAATTGTGCATGAGTGTGCAATTGTGTAACGAATAGGTGTGCATATGTGCGCACCTATATGGGTGAAAATCGCGCACTAGAGGCAAGGCTAAGGGAGTTTGAAATTTGGAATTTTTTGATGTTTTTTATGGATGATGAGGGTTGACCAAGTGTTGTTGTGTGGATGCAGGTGATCAACATATTTCAGAGACCACGATGCCAGTTTATTGGAGAGAGCGAGATTGGGAGCATCTATGGGATGCGGTGAGACAACAGTTGGGCGTTCAGAGACACTTGGCAACCTGTGGGTTGCTCAAGTTCTTCAAATGCCCTCTGATACCGTCGCAAGATTTCCTGCTGTAGTATCTTATAGCCATGTGGAGCACTGATCTGCAGTGTTTCATCATCAGGGGAAGGCATCTTACATTCTTGGCTGTTGAGGATGTCTATTTTTTGACAGGGCTCCCATTCAGTGGGATGGCCCTTCCTACTAAACCCCAACTATTAGGGGATGAGAGAGTGGTTGACTTGGTGTGTCGCCACTGCTGGGGGCCAAGCCTGATGTCGGGTTCAGTCATTTAGATTGAGGCGATCAATGAGCTCTTGACCAAGTGCATCGTCGCCATGGTGGTGAGGATCTACGAATCCTTGGGGACTCAGCAGATCACAGGAGGTCAGTTGAGGAATGTGGAGAGGGTCCTCGATGGGGACCACTTTTCCTGGGGGCTTATGCTGCACTCTAGGATGATGGGGCAGATTCACCGATTTCATAGATCTGACTCCGGTAACTTTGCCTTTGGGTCTATCTTGGTGGACTAGTTTCTGGAGAGGGTGCCCCTATTGCGCCCTAATATTTTGTTGGAGCCTACAGGGCCGTGAGAGCCGCGTCTAATGCGGTGGGCCCATGTGTTGGATCGACATGGGGGAGGATATGGTGGCCATTACTTTATGGCCACGGTGGCACGCGTGTGGCGTCATATGACACAGGTTATACTATGGTACCCATACACTGGTATGGATTACCGACACGACCTCGATATGATGTTGCCTTCTGGGGAGAACTGGGATCAGAGAGGTATGTCTGTGTATTTATGTTTTGTGATTTTGATAGCATAGCATATGATTATATATGTATATATGGATGCTAACTCTACCTTTGGTGTTTTTTTTCAAATGTGGGACCCCAAGGTCGTGAGGCAGAGATGGTCGGGGAGTCGGCTCGTCAAGGACCAGTGCGATCGCCGCTTGCAGAGCCGCGGGTAGGAAAAAGGAATAGACGAGATGATGTTGGTTTTGGACCAACACATGAGCTGAGGGCAGGCTAGAGGTGGATACTAGATAACGATGGTGCTGGACCAGTGCATGAGCCGTAGACAGAGGCCAGAGAGAGGATGGAGGACCCGTGTCGACGTTTCGAGTAGGTTCTACAGGGTGTGTCAGAGGGGATGTGGACCCACATCCATGATGAGAGGGTCTTGGAGAAGTGTGAGGGTGTGTCGGCATATTGGTGGACCTTGATCCACCGAGCAACTATAGTGGGGGAAACGATGATTGGTCAACTGCCCCTTGGACCTGGAGGGCCCCCAGCTGGTGGGTCACCTCCAACTAACAGTGGAGCTGGGGGGGAGCTCTGGGAGCACCGTGAGTGTCGGGTTTATGTATTTATAGGCTTGAGAGACCATTTTGTATAGGGTATTTGATACCCATTTTGTATAGGGTAGGGGGTACCCATGTTGTACCTATAGGGGTGAGGGGACTCACTGGCCTACGGACGATGTATTTTGTAGTTTTGTAAACACTGGTGACACTATTCAAGGATATATATATATATCTTTGGCTCATTCATGTCTACATGTGTTTGATGTTTTTTATGTTTATGATGTCTTTTCTATATGCCGTGAAAAATGTATGATGTTGATGTCTATCTGATGATGTTTTAATGTGATAAATGCCAATCTAATACTAGGTTAGCCATGTTATCCATTATTTGATTGAATCAAAGTTGCAAGATAAGAGTCTAACTTGCAGGTATTTGTGAAAGAGGCAAGGATCGTGAACATGATATACATTGTTGAGTTGCAGGACGACAAGATGGGAATCTAATAGAACGCTAAGGTGACAAATGTGGCAGTGACTGGCCTCGGCGAGGAGACCAATGATGACGACGTATTTAGCTTGGTTGTTGGTGGTCAAGCCCAAACATATGCCATTGGAGTGGAGTAGCACATGTGAGGGGGTATAGAGGGCCCAAGCAACAGAAGCGAGATTCTGAGTCCAACGGCTAGCACCCATAGATGATTTTAGGGGCTAATTTTCCATGGTTTTTCCAAAAATGAGATTCGCTATTTTAAAAATGATTCGCCCAAATTCTATAGGATAAAATTATTTTAACTTAGAAATCGCCAAAATTTTATAAAAACTATATAAAATCCTTAGAAATTTGAATA
>ML838998.1:11157-27744 GCA_009831015.1 Picea engelmannii
GCGATTAGGGCTATCTCCTAAAAACAAATCATGGTTGTTCAGTTGGTACATGGAAGAAATCTTAGTTAATTACTCTACTATGGTGTGTGCCTTTATATATCATAAATTTCCATCCATCCATCCATCCATACATACATACATACATACATACATACATACATATATATATATATATATATATATATATATATATATACATATATACACTATGCAGTTTTCCATTTCCATTCAATATGTAGGTAAATTCAAATCTACATCACAATTTACTTGTGGGGTTTTCAACTACGACGCTTTATCTTAGTACAGTAGTAATCCAAACCACAACACAAATCTTCTTTAAGAATTGACTACTCATATCCTTCCAGCTAGTATACTTTCAGGAACTAGTATTCATAACAGTAATGAGATGCAGCAAAGATAATCCATTCCCAACTAGTAGAGAGACATTTTAGCAATTCCTAAGTTTGCAATATGATTCATTAGATCTTTCATCCTTAAGATTATTTCTAACAGATACATTCTATCAAGTATGTAACCATTTAACATTCAGCTAGAGAAGGGACAAAAATATCATATCTGAAATAATACGCTGAAAGACAAAGGGAACAACCACGTTCCTCCCAACTGTAGAACAAGGCAGCCAAACTACCTACCTGATTCACCCCCTAGCCTAACCATGAATCGATGAGGGAGAACTTGGAAAATCTTCTCTTCATATATGTCATATAGATCCAACACTTTTTCCCTTGCCTCACACTCAATTCATAATAGTAAGTAAATCAAAAGTGTCATTTCCCAACATACTTGGCAACGTCTTGCCTCCTCTCATATGCTATTTATCATTTGCCCAGGTCTTTCCCTGCCTTGGGAATTTTTGCGGCTTTCTAAATCCTTGATTTGCAGGGGCTGCCAATGGCCAAATCACTGATTTTCCACTTGTAATAATTAGCTGAGAGGTAGTTCCAACATGTTCCCCACTCATGGAGTCATCGTCAACTAAATTTAACATGGTTGTTCCATTTGTCCTCCTACAATCAATATAAAATATTTTGTTTCCATACAAGTGCCATAGTCAAATAGTTAGTTGGGTTAAATTAGGTCTCTTCCCAATAGTCAAATAATTAATTACAATTACCAAATTCGGAATTCGGAATCGCCATAAATGGAAAAAAAATTCCAAATTCGAATTTACTAAAAATGAAATAAATTTCCAGCAATTTTAAATTTCAAAAATATTTTATTTTGGGGGATGTCACATCCTTTCCCCCTTTAGTAAAACACTGTCCTCAGTGTTCGTTCTTTTCTTGGAACAGGATTGGATGAGATTTCCACAAATCTCCCTCCAACTCCCAAGTGGCCTCCTCAGGACTAAAGTGCTTCCATTGCATTTTTACTTGAGCGACGACTCTATTCCGAAGTTTTAGTTCTCTCCAGTCTAGAATGTGCAGGGGTTCCACCTGGAACTCTCCTTCAGGTTCCACCTGCATTATGTTCCAATCAATCCTATGAGTAAGGTCATGAATAAACTTTTTCAACAACGAAACATGAAATACATTATGAATTCTTAGATTAGTTGGAAGTGCAAGTTGATATACTACGCGTTCGAGCTAGTATCTCGAAGGGCCCACAAAACCTGGGTTCCAACTTGGCACAATTCCCTAACTTCAATGAGCTCTTTCGGGCTTTGACCTTCAAATAAACATGGTATCCTACTTGAAATTCCAAGTGTCTTATTTTTTTATCTGCATAGCTCTTCTCTCTATCATGTGCTTCTTTCAAGTTCTGTTGTACCTTTCTTACCATGTTCCCCATTTCTTGGAGCATCCCTGGTCCAACCATGAGTCTGTCAACTGGGTTATCCCAGCTAAATGGAGTCATACACTTTCTACCATATAGTATTTTGGAAGGGCTCAACTTAGCCAATGTTTGGTACCCATTGTTATATGCAAATTCTACCAAGTGCAGGTAGTCTTCCCACTTGATTGGTTTTGTTCTTACGTACATGTGAAGCATATACTCTATGATTTGGTTTGTCCTTTCAGTCTGTCCATCCATCTATTGATGATAGCTTGTACTAAAATTCAAGTTAGTGTTTAGCCCTGCAAACAATTCCTTCTAAAAAGCGAATGTAAATTTTACGTCTCTATCTGAAATCACCATTTTAGGAATACCATGTAGTCTAAAAATTTCTTTCATGAATATTTCAACAATGTTTATAGCTTTAAAAGTAGACTTTATAGGAATAAAGTGTGCAGACTTACAGAGTTTATCGATTACAACCATGATAGAATCATTATGTTTCTGAGTTTTAGGCAAACCTGTTATAAAGTCCAGTGATATAGTCTCCCATTCCATTCTGGTACTGGTAATGGTTGTAATAGGCCGGCCGGATGCTAGTGCTCGGTCTTAACCTCCTGACAATATTGGCACCTAGCCAAGTATTTTTCTGTTTCGCCCCTCATACTAGGCCAGAAAAATAGTTTTCTAAGTGTTTTTATTGTTTTCTAGTAAAATGGATCGCCAGAATACGGTTTCTTATGCACTTCGTCCAAAAATGTTGATTTCAATTTTGTTGAATCTGGTATGTAAAGGTCTGTTTTTAGGTTGTAATAGTCCTTTCTTGTTGATACTTAGATCTGGTTTGTCAGAGTTGGTGGTATTGTTTTGTAATTCTGTCATTATCTTAGTGTAAGTTTCGTCGTTAATACCTATCATCCTTATTCTTTGTTCCAGATCACTTTCTTCCCTACTGATATTTATCTCAAATAACCCATGGACTCTTCTTCTTAAAGTGTCTTCTACATTATTTTCCTTACCCTTGATAGGTTTGATCTCAAAGTCGAATTTACTCAAGAAGGCTAGCCACCTTACTTCTCTTGCATTAAGATCTGGTTGGTTAAACATATATTTCACCTCGCTATTATCCATCAATAGTAGGAATTTTCTACCCATTATATAGTGTCACCACATTTTTAAGGCATGTATTACTGCTGCCAATTCTAAGTCATGAGTGACATAATTTCACTCGTGTTCTTTTAATTTTCGGGACTCATAACAAATCACGTGCCCTTCTTGAGTTAGGACACCACCTAGTCCCTCTTTACTTGCATCAACACAAACTGTGAAGTCTTTATCTGGGTTTGCTACCTTCAAAATGGGTGTCGATGTCAATAATTCTTTCATCTTGTTAAAGATGTCTTGAAACTTTTGCGACCAGTTAAACTTGGTTCCTTTCTTTTGTAGTGACGTGATAGTGTAGGCTATCTTGGAAAACCCTTCTATAAATCTGTGATAATATCGGATGATTCCCATGAATGACCGGATATCTGCCACATCCTTAGGTACTGCCCATTCCATAATGGCTTTTATCTTTTATGAGTCTACGGAAATACCTTCTGAGGAAATGACATGTCCTAAATATTGTATTTCTTTTTGATAAAAGTCACATTTGTCGAATTTTGCGTATATTTTATGTTTCCTTAATGTTTGCATAACTATTCTTAAGTTTTTATCATGTTCCTCCTCCATTTTAGAATAGACCAGAATATTGTCAATAGATACTACTATGAACTTGTCTAAGTATTGACTGAAAATGTTGTTCATCAAGCACATAAATGTGGCTAGTGCATTAGTGAGTCTGAAAGGTATGACTACAAACTCGTAGTGTCCATATCTCATTTGAAAAGTTTTTTTTGTTTATGTCCTCATACTTTATCCTAACTTTATGATAACCAGATCGTAAATCCAATTTTGAAAATATCTTGGCCCCGCCAACTTGATCGAACAGATCATTTATCCTTGGTAAGGGGTATTTGTTCTTAATGGTCATTTTGTTAAGTTGTGTATAATCAATACATAGTCTTAGAGTATTGTCTTTCATTTTGACAAAGAGGATTGGTGCCCCTCATGGTGAAACACTTGGTCTGATATACTCTTTGTCCAACAATTCCTGTAATTGGATTTTTCGTTCTGTCAGTTCTAGTAGACTCATTGGGTAAGGTGTTTTTGAGATAGGGGCTGAACCAGGTAGTAGGTCTATGGAGAAATCTATTTCCCTTCTAGGAGCTAATTCTGGTATCTCATTCACAAACATGTCTCTGAATTCACATAGGACAACAAAGTCTTCTAACTTTGGATTATCTTCTTTTTCTAATAGATTCGTCACTTGGATGGAATAAACTTGACATCCCTTTCTAATACATTTCTTGAGTTGCATCGCTAAAACTTGTCTGAATGATACAGGTTTTGGTATGCCTTGGGCTGTTCTAACAGTGCCAAAATCATCTTTATAGCTAAGTATCTTTGTATAAAAGTCTAGTATTTCTTTGTGTTGTTCCAACCAATCCATCCCGATAATCATATCCTAAGATCATAGTGGTAAGATGTTTAGATTGGTCCTTATATTTTGACCACCTAAGTTGAACTCAAAATCAGAAATAAAGTCAACTACTTTCCTTTTAGTACCTGTTGCCATTTGTACTAGCCATGATTTTGTGTGCTTTAGTTTCTTAAGTTTATTCGACTCTACTATATTAGGAGTAATATAACTTAACATAGCTCTAGGGCCAATTAAAACATAAATTCGAGTGTCATTGATTTTACCTTCGATTTCTACCACCGAGGACTAGTGGTCAGCTTGTCGACCATCTATGGTTGCATTTATCTGATGCAAGCTTCTGCCCATGTCTCCCACTGTCAAGGCTTCCTGTAGATTATGAACAACAATTTTGTTTTCTAAATTTAAACGTGGGCAGTTCTCCACAATTCTCCACACTCCCAACACTTTAATGGCTCGTAGGAGTTGTCCCCAAACTTCTTCATTCCCAAGTTTACCGGTTTATCGCTACCTTGCGTATTCAGATAATTGGAGTGAAAATCCTTCCTTGGGAAACTTTTTGTTTCATTCCAATAAGGAGATGGCTGGTATCCCTTCTTCCGCTGGTTCATTCGATATTGGCTTTTATCCTTCCAGGTCTTGGGAAAATCTACCCACAGTTTATACTGGTCAAAGCACATTCATGCTTTCTTGAATACCTCACTCAAGGATTTGGGGTTGTCAAACTCAATTTTGTCCCAGTAGGCCTATGTTAAACATCTTAAGAATTGTTGTATTTTTACCTTTTCCTCCTGGATGTACAGTACAAACCTTAGTAGTTCGAGAAATTTATTTATAAGGTTCTCCATCATCATCTGTCCAAGTCGTAACTCGTAAAATTCTTTTGTATTCCTTTCATAATAGCTTTCGAAAAGGTATTGTTTCTTGAAATACTTCCTAAAGTTGGACCGTTCCAACTGTTTCTCCTTTAGGCCCTTGTCCAATTTCAGGTCTTACCACCAAATGTTGGCCTTCCCCTTCAGATTGTAGATGGCCATTTTGACCTTCATGTTGTTGGAATAGTTGTAGATCTGGAAGTATTTTTTGATGTCCAACAACCATGCCTCAGCTTCTTCTCCTGTCCTGGATTCTCCATCAAAGGTAGTTGGTTTAATCTTTTTAAATTATCCTTCAAGGCGGTCTACTTGTTTTCTTTTTTTGTCTAGTATAGTTTTGTCTTCAGCTGAAGGTGTCCCTTCAGATGAACTATCTCCTTTTTTTGTTTTCGGTCTAGAATTCTTGGAGGCCCTTTTTCTTACTTCTTCATCATGGTTATCGTCTTTTGGGATTTTCTTGGTTACTAGACTATGCAACATGACTTCATTTATCTCTTCATGTTCCTGTTGTTCTTTCTTCAATTTTTCATTGTTGGCCTTGAAAACCTACAGTTCAACAATAAGATTCCTCATTGTTTCCAACACCTCCATGGGTGAGCTTCCATCACTGTTCTGTCTTGGATCTCCAAGAGGTCCTTGTTGTGGATTTCCTTCCATCCTAATTTCTGCACCCTCCTTAGCTTCCATAATTTACAAAAACAAAAAGGGCTTTCTGGTTGTAACCAGAAGATTTATTAGCTTTACATAAATCAAAATAAATGCTAAGAGCTAATGTGGCCTTGTTCATGCCTAGTGTTGTAGCTTTTGCTCTGATACCATATGTACTATACCTCAAAAACTGTTTGGATTTTTTTTTTTTTTGTATAAATATCCTTGAATAGTTCGAGATTCAAGAAAGTAAGATTTCTGTTATAAAGCTTGAGTCTAAAAGTTTGTAAGAGTCCTTACTGTTGTGTACTGTCTTTACCATTCAACTTAAAGTTTTCAGATCGACAATAACTGTTTACGCCTCATTTCAAATTTTATTTCAATTCCTGTAATTATAATTACTTTCCTATATGTTTGTACCTATAACCACTACCACACTCTTAACAACACAAACGACTTTGGGACTTTATGGCCAAATCCTTACACGTTAGACCCTACAAATAACCCATTACCATATGTTTACAATACAAATGACTTTGGGGGTTGATGACCTAGGCCTCATGCATTAGTCCATACACATAATCACATGATGAAAATGACCAAATAGACTTAGGTAAAAGTAGAGTATTAGTCTATACTCCTCTGCGAAAAGTTTAAATATAAACAGACCCCTATATTTTTTTTTTTTAAATATCTGGATACAAGATAGTGGTTAGGTAAGGCCTTCCGGTTAAACTCAGAGTATGAATGTTTCATAATCCTCTGATCATATTCAAATTCACCTGCACCGTTGGATTACAAGTATTGGGTCTCACGTTTATTCCATATGCCCACTAGCTGTGACCATGGGCGTAATTGAAATTCCTTTCACATTTTGAAATTTCAGCATTTCAGCAAGTAGCAATCCCTGAAATGGAGCCATATCAATGGTTCAAAAAAATTCATAATCTGATCCCTTGTTTTCTTAATCGAACGAATGATGGGATTTTGACATTTTTCCCTTCGATTCATTGTGACTCCAACATTATAAAATTCATGATCATAAAATCTCCTAAGTGATCGGACGGTTCATATAACCCAATGAGATGGACGGTTAATGGGATTTCAAAGTTTTTCCTTTTGGGTTTTTGAGACTGACAATAGTCCCTTTTGGCATTTCAGAGTTCGAGACTTCATGATGGTGGAGTTTCTACTTGCTATGTAAAACCCCAAAATAGAAAGTTTTGATGTGACGTAAACCTGCTGACATCACATGTGCATTGACATGTATCGATAGCTGCCATGTGTCACTCTGATTCATGACTTACATGTGCCTGAAATGTTGAATCAACTTGACACTTGTCATTTCCTGATTGTGCCGCGTGTCCTTAGCTGACGTGGTTGGTTGATGTGTTTGTTTCGAGATTTTAAGGTTCACTACTTCAAAGGTTAAAGTTCCTTTGATCTTTGATTTCTCGGTCTGCGAAACTCCAAAATAGAGTCTTTGACATGCTCTGATCTTTCACATTTCGTGATTTCATCATTCTTGTGATGAGTGTCCTTGACACGTCCAACTCCCAGTATCCGAAACTCCAAAATGGCGATTAAGTCATGGTTTCACATTTCATGATTTTATCATTCTTGTCATGAGTGTCCTTGACACCTCCATCTCCTGGTATCCAAAACTCTGAAATGGCGATTCAGTTGTGGTTTCGGTACCATTGATTAAGGGTAACCCATTTTGTGATGGAAAAAACTATCGTTGGAAGTAAAACATCGCATGGGATGTTCATTTGTTTCAATTCCGAACTAGATATGTAATACTAGTTTTAAAAGAATTACAGGGTTTCCCTTTTGCCTACTTGTAATGGCATACTGATTATTTTATTGGTTTAATATACTAGTGCCATATTGGCTACTTCCTCGAAAGGATTTTGAAAAAGGAAAAAATACTCGGCTATTGTTGCCTATATGTGTATCTTGTTTGGAGTTGACTCCAGATCGCATGATGGTATATGGAATCGATTTTCACTTACCGTACTTGTGTTAAAGACTTTCCTTTTGAACTTTTAGGTGATTGTGTTTTTATTTGCACAGTTAGGAATTTACTTAGGGGTATGTTTTAAGTTTCGGGATGTCCCTTCTTCCTTGGGCCTTCGCGCCTCTCATGATTAGTTATGTTAGTTAAACTATGTTAATTCAATTCACTCCAATAATTTTCCAATAATTTAACCTATAACTTTTCACTAAACACCAGTTGATATAAAGATGTGTAAATGTTGTAGATGATCTATAATAATTGTTGGTATTCAGAAGGTCCTTTCATAGTTTAAATATACATATATATATCTTAGACACTTGCGATTAGGGCTATCTCCTAAAAAACAATCATGACTGTTCAGCTAGTACATGGAAGAAATCTTAGTTAATTATTCTACTGCGGTGCATGACTTTATATATNCACACACACACACATATATATATATATAGACACTATGTAGTTTTCCATTTGCATTGTAGGTAAACTCAAATATGCATCACAATTTACTTGTGGGGTTTTCAACTACGACGCTTTATCTTACTACAGTAGTAATCCAAACCACAACACAAATCTTCTTTAAGAATTGACTTGTAATATCCTTCCAGCTAGTATACTTTCAGAAACTAGTATTGATAACAGTAATGAGATGCAGCAAAGATAATCCATTCTCAACTAGTAGAGAGACATTCTAGCAATTCCTGAGTTTGCAATAGGATGTATTCGATCTTTCATCCTTAATATTATTTCTAGCAGATACATTCTATCAAGTATATAACCATTTAACATTTAGCCAAAGAAGGGACAAAAATAACATATCTGAAATAATATGATGAAAGTCAAAGGGAACAACCACGTTCCTCCCAACTGTAGAACAAGGAAACAAAACTACTTGCTCGATTCACCCCTTAGCCTGACCATGAATCCATGAGGGAAAACTTGGAAAACCTTCTCTTCATGTATGTCCTATAGCTCCAACAGTTTTCCCCTTGCCTCACACTCAAGTAGTGTTCATAACAACAAGTAAATCAAAAGTCTCCTTTCCCAGCACACTTGGCAGCATCCTGCCTCCTCTGATATGCTATTTATCATTTGCCCAAGTCTTTTCCCTCCCTTGGGAATTTTCGTAGCTTTCTAAATCCCTAATTTTCAGGGGCTTCAAATGGTCAAATCACTGATTTACCACTTGTAATAATCAGCCCAGAGGTAGTTCCAACATGTTCCCCACTCGTGGAGTCATGGTCAACTAAATTTAACACGGTTGCTCCATTTGTCCTCCTGAAATCAATATAAAATATTTTTTTTCAATACAAGTGTCATAGTCAAATAGTTAGTTTGGTCGAATCAGGTCTCTGCCCAACAGTGAAAATAATTAATTACAATTACCAAATTCAAAATTTAGAATTGTCATAAATGGAAAAACTTTTCCAAATTCTAATTTACTAAAAATGGAATAAATTTCCAGCAATTTTAAATTTCAAAAATATTTTATTTTGGGGGATGTCATAGTTTCACTGCTGCATATGAGACACCTTTGAATGTTCGCTATAACTCTTTTTCTACATCATTTCATAAAGAACCCCTTGGAGGATATTTAGTATATGAATCAATACACTGGAATCTAGAGGATATTCAGGGAAATTATCAATCTAGTTATGATGACAAATTCATCTTCTAGGTCATCATAATTGTGTATATACACACTATAGAAGATAAGGTATCTTACTAGTCGTATTGACTAGTCTCAAACAAGTGTTCCAGGTAAAATTTTATAAATTATTCATAGAGAATACAAATTGAGTTAGACCAATCGAATTGAATGGTGCAAAGGATATAGTATTTATGGTACATTTTTTAGAATTTGATATCAATTATTGTGCGTGTGACACATTGTACAAGTGCTCTGTACCAAAAAGTCCAAAAATCAGCAAGGTGTGGGGAATTTATCATAAATTCCACTTGACACATCCAATTTTGATCAGACCTATGACATTGCCAAGAATAAATTTCAGAGAACTACAAGTTAGAGTTTCAGACTCAGAAGGGCCGAAATTGTAGAGATACATCATAAGTAAGGTCATTGAGGAGGACACACTCCGAATTAAGGTTTCAAAGGTATGTTCACTTAAAACTATCATATGTTTTGATTGGAATGTCTGATTGAGTTGATTCAAAATGCATTGGAAAGATAAACCATAAAAGTGAATATTGGAACAAGTATTACAACTATTTGAGATATTTATCATTAACATATTGAGGTTGTTATTTGAGGGTTGGGATTAGACCTCAATTAAGAATCAATGGAAATACCTTAATTTATAGGAGATGGAGATAAAGATGAAATCAATCCTATGGAATGGTTGAGGTTGGTAAAAGAATATAATATGACTCCTAGGGAAGAAAGAGATTATTTTTTTTATGAATCTTGGAAGTGGTGGATGAGTGTTGATCAAAATACTAGATGGCACTGCACATGGGAAGAATTTGAAAAACTCTTCTCGAATAAATGGATTAGGGATACAAAAATGGAGGAAATGTATAGAATTCAAGATGAATTAAAAGAAGAAAAGGAAGAGATTAAGAAAAATGGTGAGGAGCTATCTCACATAATATCCCTTAATGAATCACTCATTAAGGAGGTTAAGAAACTAAAGTAAGAAAACACTAGCAAAGGAAAGTGGGGAAAAGATGAATCACGAGAATATTTGAAAAAGAAAGATGAAGAGATATGTAGGTTACGAAGCCATAATAAAAAAAAATTGGATGGGGTTAGGATATTGAAAGACGAAAAGAAGAAATGTCAAAATAAATAAGAAAGAAGAATATTGGATGAAGAATGTACCAAAAGACTGCAAGAGGAAATTTGCAAGAAGGTTGAAGAATTGCAAGAAGGTTGAGGAATCCTTAAATACAAATGTCATAATTTGTTAGATGGGATCACATTGTAGCTTCAAAAGGAGAAAGGAGACAAGATTCAAGAACTTCAACAAAAGATACTTGAAGAAGTTGAACTCCATCTAGAGGATGTACATGCCAAATATGATGGTATTGTCTCGAAGGCTAGAGTAATCAAAGATAGGGATGATTTTAGGGGCTAAATTTCACTCATGGGCTAATTTTCCTTCATTTTTCCAAAAATGAGATTCGCTATTTTTAAAATGATTTGCCCAAATTCTATAGGATAAAATTATTTTATCTTAAAAATCGCCAAAATTTTATAAAAACTATATAAAATAATTAGAAATTTGAATATTTTTTAAAAAATATCGCTAAACATTTATAGTTGACATATGAAGGATTAGTAATATTCGCCAAGGTTTATACATTTAAAAATAAATTTCCATCCTTAAAATAATCCTTGATCAAAGAGCAATAAAAGATGATCGAGGATTCCATTATCACTGAAAATAAGATAGATGAAATGCATGTGCAAAGTGAAGGAAGACCATCAAATGTGAAACCGTATCTACACCCTCATTACCAGGAAGCATTTCAAGGAAGACAAGAAGGACAATATCATCAATATGAAGGAAGAAGATGGAATACTTGTCAATATTCATGGAACAAGGGATCACCAAAATACTCTTCAATAAGCTATTATCAAAGACCGTCAATGACTACAAATTTGAGAAGCTTCAACAAAAATACATGGAATCAAAGGAAATAAAATGATTCAACAACTATTTTTTGTAAAAACACCCTACGGACTAGCAAACTAGGGTCAGACTTGCATGCAGATTTGACCGAATAGAAACTACTTTTTTTACCTACATCCCAAGATTAAAATTCCTTTTTCTCAGAAAATGCATGGAAAAGGACCACCTACCTTATTACCAGTGTTCGATGTAGATCCTCCATTGCGCTTTGATTACTTGCTTGCGTTGCTCCTTCCACAGATGACCTCCACTCAAGACAAACGACAACTATGCATGCATGCTACTTCTATATTGAAGGGTTAGAAATCAAGAATAAATTAATCAAACCATAGACAATTCATGAATTGGGACGAGAAAAGCATTCTTTTTATTACTGAAAGTGAATCCACTTACAAAAGCTGAGACTGGGCACCACTCCTTGAACCTGATCTTGGGCACCTCTTCTTCTGTCCTTCAACTGCTTTGCATTAAATCTCCTTTGGCATGAGGAAAGGCTAAAGGGTTGGGACAATAGATTACATAAATGGGCAGAGTTTATTCACTATATTTTTTCCTCCTCCAAATGGTACCCCTGCCCCTTTTTTATAGGCTAGAAGGAGCTAGGGTTTTGGATGAACCCTCGACCATGCATGGCCGGGAGTTTCAGTTAACTGACCCATATCTTTTTGTTTCGTCTGCAACTTTCCTTTTTTCGTGCTTTGTTAGGTACACGCGGGTTGTTGTGAATCAGCCAACGTGTACATGCATGCAGTAATGGGTTAGGGCACGTGGGCCTTGACACAAGAGGATTTTCAAAGAGTTGTTTAGCAGAGTTTTGGAAAAGAAGGGATATGAGTTGGCCTGATGCCAGGTAAGCATGTGTGGTGCAATTTAGGGTTATAAAAGATGTCCCCTAATGTGTGAGGTTAGAAGAGCATCTGATGGTCGAAATACATTACCAATCTTTACTGATGTGTCGAATGATTGAGCCCAAGGATCAGGAACCAGGAGGTGTTGTCTGCAAAATAACAAATGTCTCACCGAGGCGGGCATACCCATGTTCGAGATAAAATGGAACCATGGCTACCAATCAAATACATTGTAGATCCATGTTAAATAACTATAAAGAGTAGCCATGAATAATACACAGTGGAGCTACATATTGAAATCAGAAAGATATACATATAGAGTATCCATCTTCCAGAAGCGGATTCAGCCTGATGGGTAGACTTTAGAGCTCGAGCAACAACTTCAAAATCTTCCAAAACTTGGGTAGGAGTGTAATATGAGTGTATGACTGCACTACCCAGAGGTCTTCGATGACTCATCGGTCATGGACTTGATAATATTGATGATCGGGCTGAAGGCTTCAGTGATTTCGAGCAAGGACTTGATTGGACGTTCAGGATGCCCGGGTATGCGGACAAGAGACATATTGCAGAGAGGCCGAATCAGGATTAGTGACAAACTTCCCTTGGACAATAGCATGACAAGTGATAAGACTCATGCAGCATATATGTTAATGATAATTCTACAAACCAGGAGGCAATGCAAACTCTCCATATGTTTGGAAGAATAACCAAATGGTGGAGGACACAACTCTACATAGCGAGAAAAGATTCCTAAGGTCGTACTACATCCCATAGTCTGATGATCAAAAAGACAGATGTGCTTTATCCAAGGGCGACTCATTATGCTGCCAATAAAGAAATTACTTTTCCCATCCTCTTTTTGGGGTATATTTAATTTTTTTGTTCTTTTTGATAATTTTGAAAAACGAATAAAGAAATATTACGTTACAATGGAGGAATGAGTACTGCAAACATATAAGCTCAAGTCACAAGGACAAGACTGATGTTCTGGTAAAATGATACTCAAGGAAAATCATCCGGCGGCCAAAGGTGTTAAGACAGAGAAGAAAACTGTCACAAGGCTTGTGGATAAGGTATGCAAATGCAGTTGATAGAACACACAATGGTAACGTCCTTTGATGAAAGTTTAACGAGCCCAAATAAGGTAAGCTCAGTGGTTTTTCATATTTAGAGAGTCTGAAAAAGCATAAAAGGATACTCCACTGGGTTACCTTTTTCAACAATAGTCTAGTCAGTTCGAAAAATGGGGAAACTAGCACCGATTAGACGTCAATTCAAAACCATTTTAATGAGTGTGATAAGGACAAGATCACTCAGCCTTTTTTTCACTTTTAAGGAGTCTGAAAAAATATTAACTATGGACTCCATCAAGAATATTCTTCTGGAACAATTTAACGAGTGTGAAAGAATAAGGTCACTCGACGATCTTTTCAATTTTAGGGAGTCTGAAAAGAGCTTAACTATGGACTCCGTGGGGGTTTCTTTTTCGTAAATTTAGTCCCTCGGGCCCGAAAAAAGAATAAAATTATGCCTGAGAGTACTTTTCTAAAGAATGGGAATTCGATAGAGTATACCTTTGTTCGTACAGTTGACCGTTTGGACTGAAAAAGGGGTAAACTACCGCTGGACATACGTGACTTCAAATTTTAGTTTAACGAGCGTGAAAGGCCACAAGATCACTCGACAATCTTTTCATTTTTAGAGGCCCTAGGCCCTAAACCTACTTAGACTTTTTATGTGCCACGAGCACCTACTTGTATATATTTTTTGAGGGAATAAGACTAGTGACTCGTTACTACCTGTTTTTGAGGCACTTGTGTCCATCTAGGTACTCTGGTTATTTTATGATGTTATATATGGTTTTTATCTCTTGTGTCTTATGGATTCTGTGTGCAAAAATGTATTTACATGTTTATGTCAATGTCCTTTCATATGTGTGCAAGATGCCATTCTAAAATTTGATTAGCTAGAGTATCTGCAATTTGTTTTAATCTCCTAGGAACATGAAAATATGTAATATAAACAAAGTTTCATTCTAAGAGACGTACCCTAAGGAATCGTTGGTGTAAAGTTGGATCATGAACCCAGTATACTCTGTTTAGCTGCGACACAACCAGTTGAGTGTCGAGATAGACCCAAAGATGAGAGATACCCAATGACAAGGCGTCACGAAGAAACTCAATAACTACACTATACTCGGTGACATTATTTGTGGTGTCACCTAAGCATATACCTCCAGAAGATAAAAACTGGCCATGAGGCGTAAAGATTACCCAAGTTGCGGAGGCAAGCCTCCGCGTGTGCCGACTAGCACTGTCTGCATACCCAATGAACACCTCGGAGTCACTTGACATATGCCATATTGATGAAATATAACATCAATGACACGTCCATAACACTTAAAAGAAACTCAAAAAGTAATAGTACAAAGACTATACATATGTTACAGAAAGTTACCCAAAGTGACATGTCTATGAGTAATACTTCTTGAGGTAGATCCCATTTCTAGGATCTGCCAAAGCATTCCCTTCAAAATCAACCAAATGATAAGTGCCCTTTTTTAATACCTCTTTTATAATGAAGGGTCCAAACCACATGGGTTTAAACTTTCCTGCCCCCAGGGGGTCCTTATCTTGGTCATAGACCAGGACAAGGTCACCCTCAGAAAAAATCTGAGGACAAACGGACCTATCATATTGACACTCGAACTTATGTTTGTGAGCCTCATTGGCCAAGGCTGCATTGCAACGTTTCTCATTGAGTTGCTCAAGGTGTACTAACCGTTCTTCAAGTGGAGAAGTGTCTGGCAATAACTGTACCGCCAATCTTAGAGATGGGATTTGACATTCGATGGGTAAGACTGCCTCCATCCCGTAAACGAGTTGAAAATGTGAGAAACCGGTTGCAGTCTTAAAAGATGTTCGGTAAGCCCATAATGTCGAGTATAACATCAAATGCCAATTTGACTTGGCTGAGTTTATAGCTCATTGTGGAATAGTCTTAAGAGTTTTTTTTACAGTTTCCACCTGCCCATTGGCTTGGGGGTAGTAAGGTGATGAATGCTCCTGCCGTAACCCAAGCTTTGATGTTAATTCAGTCATCATTTGGTTCTGAAAGTGACTTTCATGGTCAGTGAGAATCTCTCTCGAGACGCCGAACCTTGCTATGATCTAGTTGAATAAGAAGAGAGTTGCAGTCTCTCCATCATCTTTAAACGTTGGCATAACTTCGACCCACTTAGTGAAGTAGTCAATAGCTACGATGATATAGCGGTGCCCCCTTGCTGATGGGCGGTTGCATGTAGTGTAATCAATCCCCCACTTAGTGAAGGGACCAATTGTGATGACAGGAAACATAGGAGTGGGATGTTCCCTCATCTTCCGAGAGAAGATTTGGCATGGATGGCACTTCTTGATCGACTCGATACAATCTTTGATAAGTGTCGGCCAGAAGTAACCTGCTCGTAAAATCTTTTGAGTTGTTGCCAACACAGATAAATGACTGCCACAAGCTCCAGTATGGAAATCGTTGAGCATGATGATGGCCTCCTCATGAGTGAGACATTGATGTAAGATGTAGTCTACACCTCTCCGATACAACGTATCATCGAGTATGAGATAATTTTTAGCCTAATGGCATATCTGTTGACGCTCGTCACGAGAAGCAGAGGTGGGGCACTTCAAAGTATGGAGATGATAAATATATCTCTGTACCAGGGGTATGAAGATGAAATAAAAAACAAATCTCTTCTTGGACTTGGCTAAAACGAAGTCTAAGTCAAATTATTGGAGGATGACTATCCATCTACTAAATTTTCCGCCTATAACTTGTCATGTCAACATGTACTAGAATGGATTCATGACAGCAATGACAGTGGTCTTGCGAAACTGAACATAGTGACGGAACCGTTGAACAACATGAACTGCTGCCAACATAAGTTTTTCGATATGAGAATAATTGAGCTCTGGTCCTACGAGGCCTCGACTCAGGTAATAGATTACGTATTCTGAGAATGAATCACCTTCCTGAACTAAAACCATGCCAATGGTTGACTCTGCGGTAGCCAGATATAATAAGAAATCTTTTTTATATTCAGGTGGCCATAGCAGAGGTGTGGTTTTGAGGGCATATTTTAATGTGTCGAAAGAGCATTGAGCGGCTTCGTCCCCAAAAAAAGGAACATCTTTCTTTAGTAAATGCATAA
>ML838998.1:27816-53145 GCA_009831015.1 Picea engelmannii
GGGGGGGGGGGGGAACTTGATTATTGCCTCCACCTTAAGAGGATCGACCATGATCCCTGTGGTTGATACGATGAAACCTAACAAACATCCTGATGTTACACAGAAGCTGCACTTGTTTGGATTCAAGCAAATCCTAAAGTAGTGACAACGTTCGAAGATTAGTCTAAGGTGTGTGGGATGATCCGTTCGCTTGCAAGAGCGTGATGCTAAATCATCTAGATAGGCCTTGAATCTATGCTTGAGGTCATGAAAAGAAAAAGACATGGCCCGCTGGAATGTGGCTCCAACATTTTTAAGGCCAAAAGGCATCTTAGGAAATGCGAATGTACCCCACGGACAAATGAATTCCATCTTGTGTTGGTCTTCAGGTTTGATTTGGATTTGATTATATCCTGAAAAACCATCCATGAACGAAAAGGATTCACAACCGGCACATTCATCAATGATCTGGTCAATGAATGGTGTTGGAAAATTATCTTTGGGACATGCCTTGTTCAAATCATGGAAATTGGTACATACACGAATCGTGCCTTGTTTTTTATTGACCAGCACAAGATTTGACACCCATTGAGTCAAATGGATAGGATAAATAAAACCTGCCTTTAGTAATTTCTCAATCTCAATCTTGATGGTTGTTTCTTTCTTGGGATTAACTGGATGAAGTTTTTGTCGAACAGGCTTGGCATCAGGATACGTTGTGATTTCATGTTCAACTATTTTTGGATCGATACCTGACATTTCCTCATAAGACCAGGAAAAAAGTTTGTAGAATTCTTTGAAAAGATCCATGTAAATTCAAATCTCTTCGGGGGAGCAATCCACTTCGACGAAGACATTCTCCACGACACCAGGGTTTCGGGAGATGTTGATGGGTATATTTTTAGTGATAGTCACCATATTGCCCTCAACATAAATTTCTTGCATAGCTAAGAGATTAATAAGACATGGCTGATCTCCCATCATGGTAATGGTGAATTCTCCTACTTCAATTCGGCCTAACTCTGGGAGAAAATATGATCTCTGATGAAGATATTCCCAAGGTTTTTCCAGACTAGTCATTGCTTCGATTACTTCTTCGTCAGAAGGCAAGACTAAGTCTAATGAATCGACGTTAGCAAGAAAAACCTAAGCCCAAATAGGCTCTAGAAGTGGATCTCACTCTTGTGTAGGAGTTGGATCAGTGTTAGTTGAATCTTGTTGGACTAAAGAGTATGCTACGTCAGTGAATGACAAGGGCATGGACATGCTTGAGTGCCTTGTCTCATCCATCGTGGCTGATGGGGAAGGAAGAATCCAAGGATCCTCAAAGTAAGTCATGCAGAATGATGAAACTTGAAAAATTTCAACCTTATGGTGATTAGATATAAACTTGATATTGTCGTGAGGAGGTGGGTAATCAAAAGGTATCCATCAAGGAAGGGCACAAAACAACTCCTATGTTAACGACACCTGGTTGAGGATTATCAATCATCGGGACCATGGATGCCCCCAAAGTTGGGTCAGGTCTGGATAAAGACAGTTGGTCAATGGTCACTATCTGACCCTCGTGTGGACAAAACAAGACTCAGAAAAATGTAGCAACCACAGCTTGCATAGCATAAGTCCAACTCCATCCTAACAGGAGTTTATAGTCGAGGGGAGCATCGACTACCTCTACTTCGACACATGGTTTTCCCTCCTAGCTGCACAGGGAAAGAAGGAACGATGCCATGTGGTCGGAAAGAATGACCATCGAAAGCAGTGAGGAGAGTAGGTGATGGAGACAAAGTGGTCTGGCCAATGGCCTTCCAACATGCTAATGAAATAACGCATGTCAAGGCGTCCTCGTCGACCACCATGCGAAAGATATTCCGTGTAAAAGTTTTCATGGGATGAGCCACTACTATCTGAAATGCTACATGGTAAGGAAGACAAGGTTTTAAGTCGGTTGTATCTAACATGATGGTGCCTGGATTACAAGTCTCAGTAGATTCCAAAGCAATTAACAAGGCTTTTCTCTAAACATGACAACTTTGGAGGACCTCCAAAGTAGACATCGCACAAGGGGTTTGCGATAAATCTTCCACCACAAAGTAATTCTGGGTGGCCCTTGCATTTGGGTTGTGAGAATATTTTTTAAATGCAGCCTTTGGAATGTGTGTCATTGTTTCTCCCAACATCTTCTCAATTTGTAGAGGAAGAGATGGGAGATAAGATTCTTTACCCTTCTCAGAAGCGCTTGGTTTACTATAGTCCTGCGCTCTAGTTGATATGAAAGCATCACCCATAACCATATATACGTTCACGGATGAGGGATTGTTTAGAGGCGGGAAGGTTTCTTGGATGCCCCCTTCTATGCTTGTAGAGGCTTGAGTGAGATTTTTTCCATGTTGAAAGGGATTAGTCAACACTTCTTGTTGTTTCTATGTGACGAACTTTTGGGCCTCTGCAAGTCGAGGACAAAGATGGGTTGGGTGGTCTTCTACACACAAGTTGCATGGATACCTCGCCTTCTATTTTTTCATGTTGTCCCCACCATCATTATCAGTGGGTTTTTTATCCCCCTTACCCTTCTTTCATTGTTTTTTCTTCCCTTCAGGTTGTTGGGTGGCCTTTGTATTAGTCGACTGCACGGTGTGTACTTCCGATGTTTGTGTAGGAGGAGCAACAAAAGCAGTAGATTGGCTGGCTGTTGTGTGTTGTATGGATAAATATTGAAACTGTTTTGTCAATTGCTCAATGGGCTTGGTTTGTGTTGAACCAACAATAGCATCGGTATGTGGTCCAACTCTCTATCTAGTTTTATCCAGTATCGAACATGGCACATCTAGGAAGATGTCGTATAATAAACCAAACTGAGAATAGATGAGCTCAAACAGTTGATCCCTCATGATGGCATCTTCTTCGTAGAAAACTCTGAAGGTTGTGATGTCTTTGGATAAATGTGGGACCAAAGACTTAAGGAACCACTCAAGAAGGAATGCTGGTGGGACTGGTACTTTGATTAGACTCTTCTGGCATCTCCACTCTCGGATATGATCAGAGATATGGCCCGCTGTTGTCTGTTTGAAATTGGTGAGCAGCTCTGTGCCAGCGCCATATCTCACAGGTAACTGGAAATGGTTAAGGAAGGCCATCACCAGTTCACCAAAAGAAGAGTATCTTGAGCGATCGAGATCGATGTACCATTTCATGGCACTCCCAATAAGAGTACGTTGAAACAATCACAATTGTATAGAGTCATCTTTCAATGAGTTAGATGAGCACCAAAGATGAAAGGTAGTCACATCATCATTTGGATCTTCATTAGACTTGGCCTCGAGCTTTGGAATGTCCAAAGGCAACTTCATTGGCATAGGAGGTCAACTTGGATTATCACAAATAGGATCATTTAACAACCTTGTCAAATCTAGCAAGTGTAAAGTTGCAAAGAATGGTAGTTTGGGTTGCTTCTGATAACCTAGGAAAAAGGGTCCTAGAGTTTGACTGGCACCAGGTTGCCAGGAAAAGTTTGGTTGTTGGCCTGGATTCTGGTAAAAACCATGGCCCTAACCAGCGTAAGGATTTTGCATCTGTGGAGACATCATCGACTGCTTTCCCATAAAGGACATTGAGTGTTGGGCATGCATTGTATTTGAAGGACTTTGGGAAGGATTACCCCATGCCGATCCTGTAGGGAGAGGCATAGTAGTTTGTCTAGGGTTCCATTGACTATGGAAAGAATTAACCCAGAACGACATTCCAGAGGAGGGAACAGATACTTGTCCTGAGTTCCAAGGTCCTACTATGTGTTCCCCCTACACATGAATAGTACCCTGCGCAGGAGTGGATTGACCAAAAATGGGGTTGCCCCCAGATGGAAAAGCGACAGATGATAATGTGTTGTTACCAAATCACCCATTCTAAGAAAATGGTGTTGAACCTACCATCATACTGTGTGTAGGTGTTCCTTGACTCCCTACTCCAAATAAACTAGTGTGTGTAGGCTGCCCGGCAGACTGTTGATGCAGACCACCAAGCGAAGGGGACGAAGGAGGGATATGACCTCCTGCGTAAGGAAAAGCGTTAAAAGGGACAAGAGTCCTAAAAAGGTGACCTTGCAGAGGAGCGTTAGAGCTCCCTGCCCTTAGACCCAAAGTCTGTATAGTGGAGTAGGTTAGTGCAGGACTTGTACCTGAGCTAGGCATACTGTAAGAGAATGGAGGGCCTGTCACACTAGGTGTGAAGGGGGTTGTGGCCCCTGCCATAGATGGGTTTAGTCCACTGTGTGACGTAGTTGTGGCCAAGACCATGGTGGCTTGGACTGATGATGGTAGGTTAAAATATGACTCTCTTGTGGTAGCAACTATGGTGGGAATTGAAGAATTCCCAGAAGAAGTAACAACGTTTGTATCCATTGATGTGTGAGGCACTATTTGGCATTCATGAAATTGGATTGGTACAATAAACGGTGCCAAGATATCAGTGGTTGGGGTTTCAACCGAGCCAAGAGCGGCGGTTGATTCCTCCAGGAGTTCTTTGGGCATAAAGGTCTATAACCTGGTTTCTTCAAAAGACCCTTGTTGGTCTAGATTCCGCCTTAATGGTGGCGGGGGTGGCTCCAGTGTAACCGGCGGCAGGCAAAGAAGCCTTCATGACCGGTGGAGCTCGGGATCCTCCATTGTATGAGAAGATCCAAGACATGCTAAGGTATTCTAAATGTTCAAAATTAACACACACTAAAAAGAATCCCCTAAGAGATAAGAGAAGCAATCACTAAAATTATTTGGAAGAACAGTTACAACAACCAACACTAGAGCAACTTACCGTTGCAAGTGCAACTCGAACATGGAAGAACCCTTCGGGTATACTCTACAAAGCGTGGCCTGATGTCTATCCTAGGTACCATAGTATACCCCCGCAACCACATGTGTATGTCCCTAGAAATATTGGCAACTAGGTTGCCAGCACGCGAACAGTCACCAGGCGGGTACAGTTGAAATTCGGGTAGACCACAATGAGCAGGGTATCGAGCCCAAAAATTGTCAAGGGTATCTAGTGAAAATTTTCCGAAAGACAACTGAGGACCTCAAATGGATTTGAGACCCATGAAGCCCCGTGACAAATGCAAATGAAGAAATCCCAAAACAATCCCTCTATATGTGTTCTCCACTACAATTGGTCCGACTTTGGAGGGGTTATCTCTGCTACCTTTCCGCACGTGACCTCATGTTTATCCCCTGTGTTATAGGGGGGTCTTGGATAACTTCCATGAAACTGGACTTAGACACTCCCTATCTCAGACTCTAATGTTTGGTTTTGAATGGCATTGAAGAGTTTCCTCTCAAACCTAATCCAAGGCCCTAGTCCTGAACTAGTTTGTGAGCCCTACAAACATAAAAGTCTAGTAGATTTTAAAATTAGCATTACTTTTATGGATTTATCTTACGTCAAGGGGTATGAGGGTGAAACTGATGATGTGTAAAGGCGAAAGAAAAAATGAATGAAAAAAGATGGAAACAAAAGACTTTTACTAAATGCAAAATTTCAACAACTTTTCACAAAGAAAGATTTTTTGTTTTAATTTTTCTAAGATTTTATAGAGAAAAATCAAAGGAATTTCATTCGACTATGAGCTTCTTATCATCTAGGTTCACTGCAAAAAACTTACGAAATAAACAACTTTTCCCTAACTAATGATGCGGAAACAGATTCTTTAACTAAAGAAGAAAATGAAAAGAGAATTTTTTTTTTTTTTAAATGCTAGTAAAGCAAGAAAGGGAAAATACCGACAAGAAAAAAACCAAGAAAAAATAGTTCTATCTTAAAGCGCATATCACAAAGAATCAGATTGAAGAATCACACAAAAGAAATGGAACAAACAATGAATCTCAGGCTTGTCTAAAAACCATAAAACAAATTTTTTTTTTTTCTTATTTTTCTATCAACTATTAACTGAGAAAAAGTAGGCTAAGGGTAAGATGAATCCTAACCTGCTGATTGTTCAAACCTAGACTCAAAAACTTGAGAGGAATACTTCTTATCAAAGGAGGGGATGACTACCCCACCTGAGCAAAAAGTAGCCTGTACAGGCACACGACTATCACTAAAACAACACGTGTGCAAACGCATGTTGAACAGAGACATAAATCATGTACATGTGGGTTGACCTTGTACAACCCTCGTGTATATCTAAATTCTAAGGAAAAATATGAAAACAGGCAGCTTAGACCAGGAAGAGGCCTATGGTATTGATAACCAGGATCCCTTGAAGGCTTGGATGCTCTTTCTAATAAAAAAGACAAATAATGCAAGGAATAATAAAGCGAAAAAAAAGCAATCTGAGATAGGACTGTGAACCAACAAGACTCAGACAAGATTCCAGAAAACCCCCTGAGAATGTGTAATTCTGACAGGGAAGAGGAGGACTTCCTCTAAGGTTCTCTAAACTCCTACATGCTACTACTATATCTACAGCTAGCATTCACACATGGGTTGTCAAAGGATAGGGCATGGGTACACCTATTCAGGCCTTCTACAGGCCGCGTGTACCTCTGTGTGTCCCAAAAAATATAGTCAAGCAAAAGTCAGGGAAAGCTGGTATGGAAAACCAGACTCCCTGCTAGCTCAGACCTTACAGAAAAATAAAAGACAGGCAAAGAAAAAATAGAAAACCTAGTCTTTAAACTACCCAAAAAACTTAAATAAATCCAGGAATCGTAAAGAGTATTCTCCCCAGTACGGTCTCCAATTCTGTTGTTGGGAAAAACACCCTACGGACTAGCAAACTAGGGTCAGACTTGCATACAGTTTTGACCGAATAAAAACTACTTTTTTTACCTACATCCCAAGATTAAAATCCATTTTTCTCATTAAATGCATGGAAAAGGACCACCTACCTTATTACCGACATTCTATGTAGATCCTTCGTTGTGCTTTGATTACTTTCTTGCACTGATCCTTCCACATATGACTTACAGTCAAGACAAATGAAAACTAAGCATGCATGCTACTTCTATACTCAAAGGTTAGAAATCAAGCATAAATTAATCAAACCATAGACAATTCATGAACTGGGACAAGAAAAGCATTCATTTTATTACTGAAAGTGAATCAACTTACAAAATCTGAGACCGACCACCGCTCCTTGAACCTGATCCTGGGCTCCTCTTCTTCCATCCTTCAACTGCTTTGCGTTAAATCGCCTTTGGCATGAGGAAAGGCTAAAGGGTTGGGACAATAGATTACGTAAATGGGCAAAGTTTCTTCACTATATTTTTTCCACCTCCAAATGGTACCCCTACCCCTTCTTTTATAGGCTAGAAGGAGCTAGGGTTTTGGATGAACCCTCGGCCATGCATGGCCGAGAGTTTCAGTTAACTGACCCATAGCTTTTTATTTCGTCAGCAAGTTTCCTTTTTTCATGCTTTGTTAGGTACAAGCAGGTTGTTGTGAGTCAGCCAGTGTGTACAGGCATGCAGTAATGGGTTAGGGTGCGTGGGCCTTGACACAAGAGGATTTTCAAAGAGTTGTTCAACATAGTTTTGGGAAAGAAGGGATATGAGTTGTCGTGATGCTAGGTAAGCATGTGTAGTGCAATTTACGGTTATAACAACAAATAGACACCAATGATTAAGACCGAAAAGAATTGATTTTGGATATATGGATCATCAACAACGGAATGAATAAAGAAGGAACATAGTAAATGAATACTACTTGGTTTTAGAACATGAGAATCCTTTCAATGAAAATCTTTGAGGACAAAGCTTTTTGATAGAGGGTATTATGTTATGACCCAAGAGGGGCATATATATGGCTAAATGTATATGATATGACCCCAAGGGTGGGAATATAGGGGCATTAATGTACACATAATGTGTAAATACATATGTATTACGGTCGGCCTAGTGATAAAAGGGCCTCATGTGCAAGTGTGAATAACTATATATAAGAGATCATGTATTCATTATTGGGGTGTGAATTGTGAGGTATGAAAGGTCTGTGGTTATTTGGAGGGGTTTCCCATATTATTTAAGGAGTTATTTTGTAACTTATATATATTGGAGTTGTTCTCCATGTTAACATTATGTACATGGTGTGTACTTCTATTATTTTTTTATTTTTTGAGTATTTTGGGATCATAACACATACCCTTGAGAATCTAGGCCAATAAAATCCAAAACACAAGGATTTATTCTAGAGTCACCTTGACTAGAACCAACATATCTTCTCTAGAGAGCTACTTGTTACACAAGAGTTACATTTTTTTCCACTTACACTAAAATCCATAACAAATCGTTTTTAGGTATCCATTGGCTTTGAGAGTGAACCCAAAATATTTTAGATTGGTGCTTAAATTCCCAAACAAAATATCAAGAGTTCAATATACGAATTATTTTTCCTTCTCATTTAGCCCCCAAGTATAAAGGGGGTACTTTTCCTTGTTTATAATCATCTAGGATTATCTAGATGCTCCACATAGCCAAAATCCCCTTCACATAAAATGAGAATGTTTTCTACAAATGATCCGGATTATTTTTAAAATGACATGAAGGAAAAAATATAACAGAGATCTAAGAAGGAAATACACAAAGATATTTTAAATAACATAATAATACAGTAAAACTCAAATTCTATTAATGACTTTCTCAAATACAAAAGACTATAAAATTCAAAGCACATAAGCTATCTAGAATGGTGGTAGATTATCTTTTAAATGAGATGTGTCAGATATGCTCATTCACAAGATGTTGATTATAATGAGTCCCCAAAGGCCTTTTTTAACATTAATTATGAATGAGAAAACCCTAAACATATGAAACCCTAACCCTAGAAGATGAAATGCAAAAGGTTTGTGGGCACCAATGGGGGTAGTTGATACATCAACTTCCCTAGGGAGTAACTTTTGCATACAATCATTGTTTGGGGCACTTGATACCTCATCAAAAAATATATATCCAAGGAGTCAACATTTTGAATGGTCGAATACATCCCAATTTGGATCGATGAGGTGTTTCCATGTCAAAAGAATGTCATGTATGGCCTAAAAATGACCTAAAAATTTTGGCACCCAAAAAATTGTATAAAAAACACCAAGATGGAAGCTATAATTTGAGCCATTGGAATAGGCAGGTGGAAATAAATGTCTACCTAGATCAGTCCTCCCCCCTTAAAAAATAATGTCTCAATTACATCAAGTTCCTCCATCAAATGGGGAAACTTCTGTTGAATCTGACTCATGGTGAGCCTTTTTCCCTCATGAATAAACTTAATTACTTTGATGAACTGATAGAGTTGGATATTATACTAGCAGGTTTCCTTTGTCTTGGTTTTCATGATCCAATAAATTGTTGCATGCTCAATGTACTATAAGGTGACCTACTAGGCTATGTGGGAATATTATGTTTTCTATCAAAAAATTGTTATTTCTCCTTGTGTAAATATGTCGAACACTTTGTATTATTGTTGTTATTAACTCCTTACAAATAGTTTTCTCATATAGGAATATTATCAAACATATTGCATTTATCCATTACATAGAAATAAATTATATAATCATGGCATATTATTATGGATTGAAATCCCATATCACAACAATACAAGGATATCTAATGGCTATAATAATAGTTGCAAAAATTATCCTGAACACACAAATCTATTGGATGCAAGGTAGTTGCACAATATACTAATGGAAACAATACAAGAATAACTTAGAATGATGCCAATCTATGATACTCATTTATTCAAATCTCTCCAAGCCATATAACTCTCTACTCCAGTAATTCCAACTCTACTATCTTCCTTCCAATCACTCCTCACAAATATCATTAAAATGGTCTACTGCAATTCCCAATCGCAAAGGTCCTCATGGGATGTGACTGAACAACATGAGAGGCCTCATGTGATGAGGCTTGAAAACCAACAGGGACTCATGGGACACCGTATACTCAACCCACATGGATTTTCAAACCACGGTTTCTTTGCAACCTTCCTGACACCTGCAAAATCCTGAAATGGCATATTCTAAAAAACCTTCACAATATCCCTGTGTAAACCTCCAAATGAATAAAACCTCAAACTGAAGCTCCAATAGAAATCCTTGGTGGACTCCTCTTATGTCTAGCTAGGGTGGATATTGCACCACCGAAACTAAACTACATTAGTGGAATGGTTTTATTAAACCTTAATGAAACAATGGTTCCAAGTGCACTCCAAAATGAGATAGAAAATCATAATTCCAAAGAGAACAATTACTCCTCTATTTATCCTTTCTACGACCTTCTATATCTTTCCCCTTTTTTTATGAAACCAAACCCTAACTTTATTTCCCTCTAATTTAATTTAAATTTAATTGTTTATTTATGTTTAATGTCACTATAATATTTTCCATTATTTTAACCATTTGACACCAAATAAACCTCCTTTACTCCCTTGAAATTGTCGACTATATCCTACGAGAGTGATATAGACTATTAAATCATCCTCCATCGTGATCTATTGGAATGAAACATCAAATTCCTCCCTTCCCAAGATTATGTGTTCTCAAGAAGCTCCAGATCAGGGTGTTCTAAGATATACTCTCCTTCCTAAGTAGCATCCTCTATGGGAAATCATATCCATATGACCAAGTACACTCAAATGAATCTACTTCTCAACCTCCTCTCCCTGACACAAAAAAATCTCTAGAGATATAGAACCAACTTCCTGTTAATATTATGGTAGCTTTGGGGGGTATGGACCTCTATTATGACCTATGATGAGACTAGAATCCTTCGGAAGGAAGCAAAGAATTGAAGGAAACCCTAGACAAGTTGTTGGCTGAACAAATATATTTATATTGAATTTATTGATGCCCAGAAGGAGAATTCGGCCCCAGTTAGACTGGCCAGTCCACTATAAATACAGGGTGATAGTTTCATTATTTGTCATCTCAGCAGTTGCAGTGAGAGCTAAGTTTTCACAGGCAGTTGCAGACAACAATAGTTTTGTGCGTAGTTTTTCTGGGAGAGATGGAAAGTGGTGCACTAGCTTCTGGGTGGGATCATTTGTTCAGTTTATTTTCTATTCTTTTGCTTGGTGCATTTAGCCTCTCTTGGCTATTGATTGCAGCCATAATTCTCTTCTCGGTCAAGGTCAAGGTGCTGAGAGGGTGGCTTAAGGCCTGTGGTTGGGTGACGAGGGTATCGTCAATGGTTAAAGGAGCACAATCCTTTATATTCTAACAGGTTATGGGCCCAGACCCCCTTTATTTAGCCTAAAAAGCTGGAAGGAAACATAACCACTAGGTATTGAGCTCATTTAGGAATTGTCGCTAGGGTCACTAGCAGGAGTAGCTTCCAAAGAACTGTAGCTAGGGTTACTAGCAGTAGGAGTTGCAAAAACCCTAATTCTTAGATCCAGCACCTTGTGATGGAGCATCTTGCTCAAGGAGAAGATATCCAGATGCGCCCTAACTCAATGCACCTATTGACTTTCTCAGAAGAGAGAAAAGACGCAGTTGATGTTTTGGATCAAGGCATGACCAATTATCAGTCAACCGAAGACATGTGTGAAACAATCAGTCTCTTACATTACTCATCACTTACCAGGACAATTGAATACGATATGTGGATAATTGATAGTAGATCTTCCAGGCACATGAAAGGAGATGAAGCTAGACTCTCAGATCTAAATGAGAGAAAGACATCATACAAAGTGGAGCTTAGAGACAAAAGCACCTACCCTGTTGAAGGATTTGGACAAGCCTCCATCAAATTGGAATCAAGTAATCATGTTCACTTAAGCAATGTTCTATATGTACCTGGTTTAGAAAATAATCTTGTATCAATATCATGTTTAGAAGATAAAGGAAATAGAATAGCCTTCATAGATGAAAAGGTGTTATCATGGCATAAATATTCCAGCATAGAAGATGCTAGGGTTATTGGAATACGTGAAGGGAATCTATATAGACTGCTAGAATGAGATGAAGGAGTGATATTACATGATGAAGTCAACCCTAATGAGATTTGGCATAGAAGGTACACTCATATCAATTATCAAGCATTACCTTTCCTCAGAAAGATGGTTGAAGGGATACCAGAATTGAAGTCTACACATGAAGGAATTTGAAAGGGATGTACCCTTGGGAAAAACATTAAGAAATCATTCCCAAGCAGCAACGACAGATCTAAAGAAACCCTAGATCTAATACACTCAGATGTTTGTGGTCCAATGCCAGTCAAATCCTTAGGAGGAGTTCTCTACTACTTAACTTTCATAGATGAATATTCAAGGAAGATGTGGCTATACCTACTGAAGTCAAAAGATGAAGTATTCAACAAGTTCCAAGAATTCAAGGCAGAAATAGAAAAATTTATGAACAAGAAGATCAAGACATTAAGAACAGATAATGGAGGAGAATACACCTCAAAAGAGTTCATTGCATTCTGCAAATCAGCAGGGATTAGGAGGGAGCTAACTGTTCCTCATAATCCTCAACAAAATGGTGTAGCAGAAAGAAAGAACAGATCTATCGAAGAAATAGTAAAATCCTTATTGAATGATCAAGATCTATCCATGTTTCTATGGGGAGAATTAGCAATGAGAACCATATACATGCAGAGTAGAATCCCTCATCGCATATTGAAGGACATGACACCAGAAGAAGCATTCTCAGGTAAGAAACCTAACATAGAAAACTTAAGAATATTTGGATGTTAAGTTTATTCTCATATTCCCAAAGATAAAAGAAATAAACTAGAACCCTCAGGAAAGAAGGGGATATTTGTGGGATATAGTGATTCATCCAAAGCCTACAGAATATACATTCTAGATCAACACAGGATAGAAGTAAGCAGAGACGTAACATTCAATGAAAGGATGGCCTTAAGAAAATCTATTGAAGAAACTATAGAAGAAGAAGAAATTGAAGAACTAAATGAAGAAAACACAGAAGGTGAAAATAACGAAAAGGATCAACCTAATCATCCTATGGAGATATGTGAGAACGTTGATCCTGATAATATACCAAAGAACAAGAAACGACTAGCTTGGCTTGAAGCCACCTTACAAGACGCAGAAAGAATCAAGGTTCCAGAAGGAACATCTAGGAAAACTAAAAGACCAAAAAGATTCTCAAGTTATGAATCATACATGACAAAGCTCCTAGATGAAGAACCTACTACATTTGAAGAAGTAGTTAAAAAGGAACAATGGAAAGAAGCTATGGCGGAAGAACATCAGTCTATTATGAGAAATGAAGTATGTGAAATTGTACCCAGACCTAAAGAGAAATCAGTTGTAACTTCAAAATGGGTATACAAGATCAAACATGCAGCAGACAGAAGAATGGATAAATATAAGGAAAGAATCATGGCCAGAGGGTTATCCCAGAAGGAGGGAGAAGACTATGATGAAACCTTTTCTTCGGTGGCAACGTATACTTCCATCAGAACTATCATATCTCTTGTTGCTTCCATGGGATGGAATCTACATCAGATGGATATAAAGACAACCTTTCTCAATGGAGCTATTGAGGAAGAAGTATATATTGAAAAACCTCAAGGATTTGAGGTACATTCCAGAGACACTCATGTTTGCATACTGAAGAAAGCTCTATATGGACTCAAGCAAGCTCCAAGGGCTTGGTATGCCAGGATGGACAATTATCTAACCAGACTTGGCTTTTCCAAGAGTCATGCAGATCCAAACCTTTACTACAAAGTCGTGAACAATGCACCTGTAATTCTACTATTATATGTTGATGATATATTCATAACAGGTGAAGAATCTCTAATCATTAAGTGCAAGAAGGATTTAGCCTCTGAATTTGATATGAAATATCTAGGTCTCATGCACTATTACTTGGGACTAGAAGTATGGAAAAAGTGTGGTGAAGTATTCCTTGGACAAGGGAAATATGCAATAGAGATCCTTCAAAAGTTTGGAATGATGGACTGTAAGTCCATGGACACTCCTATGAATGCGGATATAAGAAAAGTGAAAGTCCCTGATTCCGATCTAGTAGATCCATCTCTATATCGACAACTAATTGGATCATTGATGTACTTGGTAAATACTCGACCAGATATTTGCTTTGTTGTAAATACATTAAGTCAGTTCCAGGTGGAACTGAGACAAGAGCATTGGATAGCTGCAAAGCATGTCTTAAGATATATTCGTGGGACAAAAAAATATGGCTTAAGATATACCGCGTATAGTGATATCCAACTTCATGGATTCACAGACTCTGATTGGGAAGGAAGTGCAGAAGACAGGAAAAGTACTTCAGGTATGTGTTTCAGCTTGGGCTCTGCTATGATATCTTGGAGCAGTAGGAAGTAAAAGTTCGTCACACTTAGTACAACAGAAGCAGAGTATATGGCAACATGTGAAACATGCATAGAAGCAGTACGGCTAAGGAAGTTAATATCTGATTTATTTGATCAGACTCCAGAATCGACCACAATATATTGTGATAATCAGATTTGTATAAGGTTATCCGAGAATCCAATGTTTCATGAAAGGTTGAAGCACATTGAGATCAAATACTACTTTATTCGAGATAAAGTCTAGGAAGGAGAGGTAAAGCTTGAGTACATCCCCACTGATGAGAAGACAACAGATATCCTGACAAAGCCTCTTTCTAGAATCAAGTTTGCATATTTCTGAGAGAAGATGGGGATTGTGGAAATAACTTTCGTAGTTAAAAAGGAAGATTCTCCAAGATAGAGAAGGTACGCAAAAATTTTTAATTCTGTGATTAAAATAACTCTCTAGTTAGGAGGGAGTATTGAAAATGTTATTTATTTTTGTAAGAGTCCAGATTGGACAGATGCTTTCCTGATCGAAAAGTAGATTGAGATTTCTGACGGACAATGGCTTCCCATTGTAGTTAACATGGGAGGCAGACTGATTGTTGATGTATCATAGACAATGACTTCCCATTATGGGGAGTGGTCTTGGACAGTCATTCTTCTTGGTAGTCACTCTGTGTAGTCATCAAGTAGAATGGTCTGCCTCGCCGGGCAGTCATTCTTTCAAAGTTCACAGTTGTGAGCAGTTTCGAAGAATCGTCCATTTTGGAGGTTGATGTAGGACATAAATTCCTCGAGGGAAGACTCATTCTTTCTAGGATACACTTTGTTTAGTGTCGGAGGAATGGCTCAGGTGGGGAACGGTCCGGATAGTTACTCCTCGAGGGAAGACTCATTCTCTCCAGGCTACACCTTGTTTGGTGTTAGAGGAATGGCCCAGGGTGGGGAGTAGTCCAGGCTCTACAATCGGGGACAGTTATTCCTCGAGGGAAGACTCATTCTTTCTAGATTACACTTTTTTTAGTGTTGGAAGAATGGCCCAGGGTGGGGAATAGTCCAGGACAGTCATTCCTTAGGGAAGACTCATTCCCTCCAGGTTACACTTTGTTTAGTGTCGGAGGAATGGCCCAGGGTAAGGAATAGTCAAAACATTTCTCGAGGGAAGACTCATTCTCTCCAGGTTACACTTTGTTTAGTGTCGGAAGAATGGTCCAGGTTGGGAAATGGTCCAGGTTCAAAAATCAAAAACAATCCTTCTTCCTTGGTTGAGAAGAATGGGGCAGATAGCCCAGTGTTGATATTCTATATTGAGGGAAGACATTCTTTCAGACCTCATAGATGTGAGTGAAAGATTGTCCCAGATGATTATTGTTGATACTCTATACTAAGGGCAGACATTCTTTCAGATCTCATAGACGTGAGTGAAATATTGGCCCAGATGATACAGTTTTTATCATAACATTGTTTCTATGCAGGTTGCTATTTGTTATGAAGGACAGTTTGTGATTATGTTTCACAAAGTTTGAGTAGTTTTGTACTACTGGAATAGACACATGTGTGTTCTATAACTTGATATTGTACCAGTTGTCATAGGAGATTATCTAGTCAGATAATAATGACAGGTGCTCATGGTGCTACCAGTTGAATGGTTTGTTGTGCTCAAGACCATACCTCCCTAGCTAGGAGGGAGTTTTAATATTATGGTAGATTTGGGAGGTATGAACCTCTATTATGACCTATGACGAGACTAGAATCCTCCGGAAGGAAGAAAATAATTGAAGGAAACCCTAGACAAGTTGTCGGCTGAAAAAATATATTTATATTGAATTTATTGATGCCCAGAAGGAGAATTCCACCCCAGTTAGACTGGCCAATCCACTATAAATACATGGCACCAGTTTCATTATTTGTCATCTCAGCAGTTGTAGTGAAAGCTAAGTCTGTGTAGGCAGTTGCAGGCAGCAGCAGTTTTGTGCGCAGGTTTTCTGGGAGAGCTGGAAAGTGGTGCGCTACCTTCTGGGTGGGATCATCTATTCAGTTTAGTTTCTATTCTTTTGCTTGGTGCATTTATCCTCTCTTGGCTATTGATTTCAGCCATAATTCTCTTCTCGATCAAGGTCAAGGTGCTCGGAGGGTGGGTTAAGGCCTATGGTTGTGTGACGAGGGTATCGTCAATGGTTAAACGAGCACAATCCTCTATATTCTAACACTTCCCTTCCTCATCTAGAGGAGGAATATCTATCGAAGAAGTGACCTATTGTCGCAATGCCTTCTTGAAGAAGGATAAATGGAAGGTGTTGTGTATATTTCTACCATCTAGTACCTCCAGCACATATGATACCTCCCAAACTATCATGATCACATTGTAGGGTCCATAAAATCAAGGATTTAGATTCTATGCACCACTGTTCTTGAGTGATGACTCTTTGAAAGGATACAACCTGAGAAATATTGTTTTTTATCATGCATGGGAGTCTAATCAAGGATGATTTTAAGGATGAAAACTTATTTTAAAATGTAGAAACCTTGGAAAATCTTACTAATCATTCATATGGCAACTATAAAATGTTGGCAATATTTTTGTAAAAATATTATAATTTCTAGGGATTTTATATAGTTTGTATTAAATTTGGTGATTTTTAATGTAAAATAATTTTATCTTATAGAATTTGGGCGAATCAATTTTAGAATAGCTATTTTGTTTTTGGAAAAACCATGGAAAATTATCCCCTGAGAGAAATTTAGCCCATAAAATCATCCGTGAGTCTAATTTAGTGAATTTCATTGTCCCTCAAACATACAATTTTCATGAATTTGTATCCTGGTATGCTTCAAATTACAACCCATTTCAAAGGTCTGTCATTTCAAACACAAGGTTAGTTTTATTTGTGACAAATTCCTAATCAATTACTGAAATGTTAAAGCTACCTCGAAACCCTAAAATAAAAACACTAAATTAAAGACTATTAGTTGAGTATTGCAAAGGATTGAGTTCTTAGGACAAAATTGTAATAATACTATCCTATTTATGGAAAAATATCAATGTTCCCAAAGATACTGTCATTATTAAGACTATTGTGATTCCTAAAACATCTAGAAAAGTTATAGCAAGAATGACTACAATTTTGGGAAATGATAGTGATAAAACTTTGGATGAATATACTATTTGGTTTATGACCTCTATTTTCCCACATACATTGAAACCTTTGGTTAACTATAAATATGCCCGATATTTAGCTAACAACATTTATTTTCAGTTGTCTCATTTTAAAGTTAGAAGATTATTTATATACTATTGATATATTTATTCCTTTATCCTTATGTTGCTAGATTTCAACACCTTGAAATGGAGAATGAAGATGGAAAAGGTAATACATGTTAATTATTCATTGGATTCCCTTAATTAGAAATAAAGTTCATAACACACGGTTATCAAAGTTCATTAATCACTTTACTTCATTGGCCTTTGAAAGCATTCATTATAATACTCCTTCTATATTTTTTCAAGAGTATAATAGTTTTTTACAATTGAGTCCTAATAAAATGGTAGGTGATTGGTATTTTTTTGAGGATCATACAAAAATTACAATCTACAATTCTAAATTTCAACATTTTCTCTTTCCTAAATTACAAACACCTAGACCCTTTCCTTTAGAATTTATAAGGAAAATACTGAACTACGATTATATTCATTTTGTGTATAAGAAACAAAAGGAATCATTTAAGTTGAATAAATAAGTGGGACATTTTGTTGTAAAAAACAAAGATTCTTTGTAGGATGCATAGAAACTTCTTCAAGAAATGGGATTCCAACAACGCGAAATCCTGATCTATGATCCTAATTATTTTATTTCAACCAAAATAATATATTTCAATACATCTCTTTATCATAATCAACAAAAACCTCGGCTCGATATACTAGCAAATCAGGATAGCTAGGAGGATGTACAAATAATTCCACAAATTCAAGACCAGGGTTCTAGTCATTCATCACAATCACTAGTGATAGAAAAGACGAAATAGTTTGAGAACACATATAAGGGAAAAGGTACAATATGAACTCAAATAATGTCAAATGCAGAAGAAAAATTAAGTAATAATAAGAAGATAGAAGAACGTGCGTAGACAAAGAGAGAGACAACACAAGATGGATCATATTCATCAACATTAGAACCTGTAGTTGTCATAGAATGTTTATCATCAACACATGCTCAGAGTTCAGGAAGTGAAAATGGAAAGAAAGCATTGGAAACAGATCAACCAAATAAAGGAAATCCTTTATCAATTTATGGAAATCAAGTTTAAGAGTGTAAAAATTAAGCAAGACGTGTATCCCTATATTTGTGTTCAAGGATCATTGCAAACTAGATTATTATATACTATGGATTATGAAAAGGTAAATATCAATATACTTGTATTATGTTCAAAAGATCAAAATAAATTTATTGGGTTTACTTCACACACACCTAGGATTTATTTTTTCTAAGGTTATTCCTTGTTTATTAGTCATTATCCAGTCTCCTATATTTTAGGGGAGAATATTCTACCTGGAGATTATTCCCTTTTCATTGATAGTTCAGTTTGGCTAGTTGAGTTGAGTTTATATGTTGCAATGGTTTTATCACCATGCAACAATTGGATCATCACCATGATAATTTGGCCATGCCTTGGTATCATCACCATACTAGTGCATTACCCTTGATTCCTTAAGTTAACTCCTCACTACTCTTTGTTCAGTCAGTTAATTGAAGACTAGTTGACTAGTTAACTCAACTAGGTGGCAGTTCACTCCCGTAACTTCCTGAGAGACTATACTAGGTGGAATTTCACTCCTGTAGCTATTGGTGTGTGTTCATAACACTATATACCACCACTATGGTGCATTGTTTCTCATCTAGTGCGCACTCATTGAGTTATACAAAGTATATCATGTGTAAATTATTCATTATTCATAATGGTTAATGGGAATTCTTTCATTGTTTGTCTCCTTCTTATTATTTCTCAAATTCTCTTTGAAAATGTGTGTATTATTGTTTATATAGATCTATTCTTTGCAGGTTCAACACATTTACAAAATTCACTAACATCTCAGTTGATTTAAATGAAATCATTTATGTTGATAAAATGGATTTGCACAGGAAAACTAGGGAAATGTTGAAAAGAGATGTAATAATAGCTTCCCTTGGAATGAAGAAGTTGCATACTATGAATAAAAAAAATTGGAATCAACTGAAGCCAGAGAAATTAACAAATAGGAATGAGTGGATGAGTGCAAAAGAGCTTGAGCAGTGGGTGATTTATTTAGGACTAAACCCTAAAGGTATTTCATTTGTACAAGCCATCATAAAAAACAAGACATTGAATTAAAATCATTAAACAAAAAAGATCAGTACGCCTGAGATTGATCATGTTCAAACACCAGAATTGCAAGCAATGCAACAGAAGAAATATCCATCGTTGAGGAAAATAGTACAAATGAAAGATCATATGGAGGTATATGATTAGAAAATTGAAGTTTTAAATCAAGAGATTCCTTCTTCATAATATTTAGATTCAATAGAACCATCTAAGGAATTAGCCATATCTTTATCAGATCTTAATTTTAAAAGAGTTGAGATTGAAAAACTCAAGAAATTAGTGCCTGTGTAGAATGAGGAAATAAATATTTTCAAGGGACGCCTAAAGGACAAAGATAAAACTATTGAACAATATGAAAAGGTGAAGGCTAAATGGCAAGGATATGTGAAACAATTACACAAACAATTAGTTGGTAAAGAATACTTAATAGGTGAAATACATCTCATCTAGGATCATATCATAACAATGGTTTAAAAAATGTGGGATTGTTTTAAGTTGGTTGGAGAAAAGAACTTATTGTTTAATGAAGCTCACAATGTCATACAACAGGTTTTCCAAGAATTAGGACATACCACAAATAGAAACCAAAATTATAAAATCTCTTAATTCTATATCAAAGGAGGAGTTAAATAATAAAGGAATTAAAGATAGAAATTCAATGGTAATGGAGAAAAAAAAAATTCTAAACAAAATTTGATCCATCATGCCCAAAATAAATGCATCGTGGTCAAAAGGAATGTTGATTTTTTCTCCAATAAGTTTGATAACTTAATATATATGGGTTTACCTACTTTATGGAGTAAAAAAGGAGGAATTTTAACATTTTAAAATTATAGATAGATCTTGTTCAAAGTCAGAGAGAAAGTGATGAAAATTTAGATGAACTGACTGGAGTTATAAGAGGTCAAACAATAGTGAACAAGTTAATAGATTATTTTTATTCTCTATGGTAGATTAAACATTTATTTTTGACAATTTTGACCTAAGACAAATATGTTGAGTTAGATATTGCATATAAGAAAATTGTGGCATACTAGTATCCTTCAAATAATGAATTGGAAGCTCTAATTTAGTTAATATAGGAATGAGTCATCAAAAAAACAAGAGAAAATCTAGGAGATGTCATGGGTGAATTCCATATTTGAATGTACCCAATGCCATTTTTGTAAATCCAAATCTATTGTTGTAATATTGAAAGATAAAAGATAGCTCCTAATAACCAATTTTGGTGATATTAATTTTGGTATAAAAAAAGAAAAACTCAATGTGAAAAGTGTCTTGGATGGTGGAAAGAGGACCGACGAAATGTTAATGAAAATTATTCTCAAACTTCATAATTTGAGGAGTTTTAGGTTGTGTTCCGAATTTTCATGTTGTCTTTTGTTTCATAATATTTATTTCAATCTTGTATATTGTTTTATAAGTGTAGTAAAATCGATACAACCTTAACTGCTACAAATTTAAGAAGAAATTGTTAAATATTACAAATTTCCTAAATAATATTGTAAATATTTTGCACCTATATCTTTTTCATCAATTAAGTGGAAAGTAATGAATTATTCATTTCTTTTAATTTACTATTTTTCTTATATTAGATACATTTTTATTTTTCTTCTATAGAAATAGTATTTATTTAGACAAAATACATTTTTCTATCTTAATTTTTTATCTTATATTCTTTTGATCACTCTTTAAATTATAAACTATCTAAAATATAGAAATTGTTCCTCTCAATTTCTAATCATCTTTTTAATTAGGTTTTAAAGGTTTATATTCCACATGAAAGGATAAAAAAATATGTTTTAAGACAGGTTAAAGAAAATTAAAACTTAAATTAAAAGAAAAAAATTGAGAATGGATGCATTGCCATAGTTTCCTAGCCAGAAACATATCAAGTGTTACAACAGACTGAAAAAAAATCCATTTGATGTATCAAAATGGCTCTGGAAGGTTTCAAACCCCAATTTTCCAAACTAGGACCTACCATTAAAATGGCCCTGCAAGATGATACATCCAATTTTTTCCACTCTGAAAGAATCGAGATAGATGAAAATAATATTATGATAAAATAAAGATCATACCACCCCATTTAGGCACACTATTTGTCCCCAAAATATTCACTAAATAAGGTGAGGAAATGTTTCCTTTGCCTTCTCCTTCGAGTATCACTTTGCTTTGGCTGGAATTTTTCCTTTCAATCCAACCTACCAAAGGCCAGGTTGACCTTGTCTTGTAGTTCTACACCGCTTCTATAAAACTATGTTCTCTACCAAATTTTCTTGAGAATATGGTCCTAAATCCTATATGGAAGGTAGAGCATGCTCCTCCTCCTAATACAACATGGAGGGCTCAGAGATTTTTTACATTCTCCACATTTATTATTGAGTAAATGGGCATGTATGGGGGCAGACTGAGTTTGTAGGAATCATCTCCCACCTTTTCCAATACCTCTGAAGGACCATATAGTAGATCCTTGATATTCTTCTCAAGACCATGTATTTTGTACCCATTTAGTTGTAACCATACTATGTATCCCACTCTAAATGTTCTCTATGATCTATGTTGTTGTTCTCTAACCTTTTACTTTTCCTATGACTTATTCAACATATATTATACTTGAAAATGGATCTTTCTAATATTCTCAACAAATTTGTATGATTTTAATGCATGTCCTCTAATTTCCTCCCTCACTTCTCCTTATTGTCCATACACAAAATATAAGGGCGAAGGTGGAAAATATCCAAAGAAAGTTTCAGAAGGTAACTTACCAGTAGAAGTGTGGCTACTTATGTCTGTCAAGAGATAAGAGGAAATAAATTTACATGGTAAAACCCTTGAGTGGAGAAACATCTATGAAATCCAAAACTCTCAAAATTATAGTAGTTAGAGAACACTCAAGTATGGAGTTCATATGGGATGCACACAAATCTCAAGAATCACATAAAAAAATGAAAATTGATCATCGTATACTTATATTATATAAGTTATAGGGATAAGAGACCATATCCCATGATGAGTGTGGGATAAGCTAAATTTATAAATGAATGAGTCAATGAATAATTATATGCCTAATAGCAAAATAATTATATGCATGATAGCGAAATAATGCATCATTTTCTACACAAAATTCCTTTTCATAATGATAGGTCTTACAATAGTAAATGTGGCCAATAGATAAACATTAAACATATTATTACAGTAATCAACAACAATGACCCCTATGTGGGAGGAAACTAGAAAGACATTTTAAAAAATATTTTAGTACACCATTAATTACTTATTCTAAGGGTTGTCTCACAAAAACTTAAATCTTGAAGAGTAACAATTGTTGTAATGAGTAAATGTGTGTTGTGGTGAACCAAATATGTGAATATATAAATGTTATAAACTTCATAAATGATTACACGAATGATAAAAGTAAGATGAAAGCAACCTTCTTATCATTATCTATAATTGCCACCCCCTTTGCAGATTTTTTCCTCTTCCAACAAACCAAGCAAAGAAATCCCTAATCAGAGAAAATGAAAATAGGAAAACCTTCCAAATAATAAAGTTGTTGTGAACATTCTTGACATGGATTTGGATCCATTCATCAATAGAGGTTGTGTGTGTGTATATAATTCATTAACCATGAACACCCATAAGTTATATCCTAAAGGAGAATCATTTGGTTTGAGTAAGAAACCTATATTATAAAGGACATCCCTCACAAACGGTGAACATAACAATATAAATGCATAAACATAAAATCAAATAAGCAAAAACATATTTGATTCAATCTTAAACATCAAATAAACAAAATCTATTGAATAATAGCATAATATTAATAAAATAATTAACCATAAAGAAATAATTATACACATGTCCAAATCCATGTTATTCAAAACTGATCATTTTGTATTTTTTTACGAAATGGAACATTGTGCCTAAACATGTAAGAAGGTAAATTGTGCCTTAGAAACAAAATGACTACCCATTGTGAAAATGGCACTTCATGGCCAAGTTACATAATAGTTCACTCATTCACCCCTTCCACCCTTGAAACTACCAATTGCATCCCAAATGGTGATCTTTCTCCCAATGTAAACTCGATTCTTCTTGCATCTGAATGTTAATCTTTCTAAAGACGAAAAGGAAACAACATTCTTTTACGTTTTTTTCCACAATTCTCTCAATTACCACACTTACAAAATGACAGTTTATAATTCAATATAGTAAAACTCTCCACCTATTAGAGTGCAAGTCATGATTACTTTCCCTTCTTTATGAACCTAACCTCTCTGAAATGTCTCCCTATAGAAGTTACAAGAATCAAAGCTTGAAATTTAATCAAAATGATGAAAATAAATTACACTCGTGTTGGATAAAAATTTCATCAATGAATATTCTCACCATGAATAACTCAAGAAATGGAACAAATTTCCTAAAAATATTAAGAACTCATCTAGAGAATTTTTTCTAAGGCATCAATTAGTCTAGAGTGCATGGGGCAGTCACAAGGGTTGAAACTAAGAGGGTTGTAGAAGGGTGGAGTAGTGCATTCATAGTGGATGCAACAAGGGGGAATATAGAAATGAGAACTAATGCATCCATAGTAGTTGGATGAAATGGGAAATGTGGCGGGGTTTGGATGTGATAAAACCCCATGTACTATAGCATGGGATGAATTACTCTTTCATTGGAGGCTATAGAATCCCAAGTGCTAGTGTAGGGTGGCCAAGAAATCAATTTTCCCTTAATCTAGATGTATGGTGTAGGTGTAGGATGGATAGGGAAAGGTTGTAGTAGTGAACATATGAAGAATGATGCTTCCTATGTACACATTTATAATATTTTTATTAGTACAAAAACATGAAACTCATCCAAAATAAGATAACAAATGTCACATTAAAACAATATTTTACTTGACATGTGATACCTAGGAATCAGGAAGTCAATTCACCCTGGGTGTAATATGGATGGATAAATATGGTGGTGATGCAAAATTAAGAATGATGGTGCCTATATACACATTTATAATAATTTATGAGTACAAAAATATCAAAATCAACCAAAAAAAGATAACAAATTTCACATTAAAACAATATTTAACTTGACGCATGATACCTTGAAATGAAGTGATCTATTGACCCCAAGTGGAAATCATTCATCTGTATGTGAGGGTGCAATGTGTATAATAAAAACAACATCATAATTTGTTTCTCATAAATAAATTGGAAATTTTCAAAACATCAAATCTATAAATACTGCTAAGTTGACGATGTCGATAACTTATGTGTACCCATTTCCTATTATAATGGGCAAAAATTGCATACAAAATGGTAAAAAGATCCAAATCCAACAAATGGAAAAAGCATGTTTTAATATTTTGTACATACATCATTTAAATGGACAAGAATGTTTTAATACTCAGGATATAGAATAGTTCGAATACTCATGACAAGATAAAGTGGGTCATAAAAGTAGCTTCCATAACTACTAACAATGATCACAAGTATTAAATACTATTATGAAAAGTATTAAAAATGTATAATTGTAGGTCCATTGATACATAAACATGGGAATATAGGCTTGATAAAAAAAATATGTAACTTTTGGTTATGGAAAGCAACCATTCAACCTTTGGTGACAACTCATCATTATCGTGAGGTTGTCCCTAACATGTTCTAGTGATTTAAAAATACACAATAATATATTCCCAACTATCATTGATGGG
>ML838999.1:0-23785 GCA_009831015.1 Picea engelmannii
AGTTGACGAGAGAAGCACACACTTCTATGGTTGCTGGGAATTTTTGTGTGACTAAGATAGTAGCGAATTTGTAGTGATATGTGTATTGGAAAAATATGCAAGAGAAGGTGGAAACGTTTGTTAGAGGCTACGTTCTCTGCAACATTAGAAAGCCAAGCAATCAAAAACTTGGCTTGTACATGCCATTGCCAGTGCCAAGAAGACCTTGGGAGAGCATCTCCAAGGATTTTGTTGGAGGTTTACCTATGACTCGTAGAGGCCGTGAATACTTGTTTGTTGTGGTGGACCATTTTAACAAAATGCGTGTTTTCAATCTCTGCACGGAGACAATCTTTGGACAAGAAGCAACTGAACTATTTTACAGCCATGTCTGGGTACACTTTGGATTGCCAACCTCCTTCATATCTGATCAAGACAACAATTTCTTAGGTAGATTATAGACAATGATTTGGGAAATAATGGATACCAAGTTGAAGTACTCCATTTCATTCCATCCTCAGACTGATGGGGAAATCGAGGTATTAAACATGACATTGGTGCAATTTTTGAGAGGTTACAACAAAATACATCCAAAGACTTGGGTTGAGTAAATAGTCTACTTTCAACATTCTTATAATAGAGCACTTCATTCTTCCACCAATAAGTCTCCTTTCGAGACTTGATTTGGATATTTACCTCCTTCTCCATTTGATATTGTTTATGGACAACAAAAAGAATAAGCGGGACTACAAGGAGAAGAACAAAAGGAAAGAACATTCATGGAAAAGATCAGGAATATACATCTAAGGGTTAAGGAGAATCTCAAGAAGATCCAACAATTGTGCAAATCCAGACATGATCAACATAGGGAGGATCATAAGTTACGTTTTGGAGATAAGGTGTGGCTCTATCTCTGCAAGGAATGACTGCAAGGAGCAACAAAGAAACTCAATCCCCTTAGATATGGATTGTTCGAGATCATTGAACAAGTGAATGAGAATGCCTTCAGGATGAAACTTCCACCTTATATACAAATCAATATAGTGGTGAACGTGTAAAATTTGAATTTGTTTGAACCCTCCATGATAGATGAGGAGGAATAACATCAAGTTCTTCGGACTGTTGAAGACCTTGCACCTCATGGAATTGAGGAGTTGAAGGAAGATATAGTGTTGCAACACATGGAGTAGACAACTCACAAAGGACAACAAGAAATGTGGCAGATTGGTCTCAAAGGAAAGACTGCAAGGAAAGTGAAGTGGTATGAGAGGAGCCAGATTCCAAGTAGGTTCCCTCATCTATCCCTAACAGATTTTGGGGACCAAATTCCTCCCAATGTGTAGGTGTGATATGAATCAAATCTGACATGAACAATTGGCTATCGATACAGGATCTAGGATGATCAACATAGGAAAATTTCAAGGCTATGGACAGAGAAGGAGATCGACTTGTTGGCGTGAAGGGACCCATGCCATCACTATTGATGTCCAATTTTGTATGCAATGTATGTAAAGTTGAGCAGTATATTATTGTATAAAATAAATAATGAGACGTTTATAAGACCTTTTCCACGTGGGAGAAAATACAAACAAACAAACAAACAAAAGAAGGAGAAGTATACTGGAGAGAAGTTGAAGTGTTGGGGACACCTAACCTTTCAGTTGTCCTCCCAGTCGATTCAAAGTTTTATATCATGTATATCCACAATGAGAAATAGGTTCTTTGGTTGTGAATGATGTAGAGAGGTTGCCCATATGTCATTGAGGAGCATAGAGACAAATCAGAGAGCATGTAACTTGCTCATTGCAAAATAATAAAGAGTATGTCTCAAGCCAAAAGAATGTTGGTTTTCCCATTTGGGTTTCCAAGGTAAATTATAAGTTTATGCGTGATGATGGTTTTTGGTTGCATTGTTCATGAATGACTAATGGTGTGTACTGTAACTTAATGATTGTTTGTGTAATTTTTTTTTTGCAAAGAGAACTTTGTGCCAATTATTGTCTGGGTTCATTTTATATTAATATGGTCTTCATGGGTCAGTAAATAGACTAACAACTCTTTAAATGCACCCGTACGTTGATTCATAGGCTTAAAATCAATGACCCTCCTTCCAGATCCATTGTTATTCATTTAGGGGTTTCTAATTTCGTTTTTGAAGTCATTGGGCACATTATCAATTTGTTGGGGCGTTTTCTTTTACCCATAAATCATGGATAGATTAGATATCGAAGTCTGGGACTGTTTCGTTGTTCATTAGCTTTCCATTGACCATATACACATTTTGACAATTTTCTTGCTATAAATCCCCCCCCCATAATTTTTTCTCTATTCGTGAATGCTCAAGTCAACTTCTATACATTTTTCTTTGTCAGTGAATGTTAACAATCGACTCCCATATGTTTTTAGTCACCTTGGGTTTCCAAAATCACCCTAGGTGTTTTTTTGCATCACGGGTTATTAAAAATAGTCTTCCAAACATTTTTACACGGCACTGGTGATCAAATTCACCCCTACGACTTTCTTTTCAGCTACTGGTCACCGATTTCGACTTACATAAGGTTTCCCTTCGATGCTGACTAACAAATCTGCCTTTAATCTTTTACTTTAATCTCCAATTGACCCATTTCCACTAGGGTTCTATTTTTGGTCGATTTCCCCTCCTTCATCCAACCAACACTCATCCCCAATCGACCCAATTCACCCACACTTCGACTGGGGCCTCTTTTAATAAGTTTTTACTCTCTTGGTCGACTCAACTTGGTCAAACTGACTTTCCTTCGACTTGGCCTGGTCGAATTGCATTTCATTATGACTAGACTTGTCTCTTTTCTAAATCGTTCCCCATATCGACTTCTAGGTAGTTGACAACATCTTTATTTGGACTAACTCGACTTGTGGCTTGGTTGGTCAAGTCTTTTCTCTTTGTTGCCTCTCCTCTTGTTGTCCTTGGTGAAAGCAAGCACAACCACTACCCACAATAGAAGAAGGGTATTAAATAAATAATAGTTAGAAGCTTATAGTTGTCAATATAATCGGTATGAAGGAGATCGTTATCAAAAGAGTTAAAGTTATATTTGTTTCTTAGAGATTTCAGTGTTGGTGAAATGACGAGGCTATAATCCTCCCGTTTATGGATCACTCCATGACCAATGCATCGAAATTGCATCGATGAACCAAACATTATACTAATTCTCTTGATGACCAATGTAAATAACTTAGCCGAAGTTTAGCCCTAAGTGGACCATAACCCTCTTGTCTATTCAAAAAAAACATAGATCATATTCAAGTATGTTGTACCACTCAAAAATTAAAACAAAGTTTGAGCCTTTAAACTTTAAAGTTTGAATTATTGATCTCTTTCGGCTTGCACCACTCAACTAAGAGTTAATCTAATCGTCCCCACATATAAAAGAAAAAAAGAAAGAAAGAAAATAATCCCTCTAAAGGAGTGGATTCAATTGATCTCTTCCATCTTGCACCACTCAGCTAAGAGTTAATCTAATCGTCCCCACACATAAAATAAAAAATGAAAATAATCCCTCTAAAGGAGTAGATTCAATTACTACATACCACTGATAAGTTAGAAATCTTTGTCCAAACAAAGTTCCCACTAATTACACGAAATTCAAGATATCTCCTACAGAAATCAACCAAAGATCCTCATTATTTTCACATCTAAGCTTGTGTTGTCCCATATTTTTCCTTTTTAACAATAAATAGTAATAAAAATTCCAAAATCCTTTATCTAACAATGTCCACAGATTCAAAAGCTAGAAAGATGCAAGAAAATGTTAAAACTGTAAAGGATTATTCCATCCATTAAAGATTTTTTACATACTAGTATTTGAGGATATTCCAGCATAGATCTAAATATTACAAGCAAGCCGATTCAAACCTCTACAAATCTACTAAAGTCGATACGAATGAAAATGCCACAGAATGTCCAAACACCACAATTTCTAATCTTGTATTTATAAATTTCTATCCTAAAAGTCTAACCATTTTTTAGTAATCTAATTGAAAATTAGATAAACACTTTGTCTAAATTTAAATTTCTATCATAATGAATGATATATCTTTATCAAAAGTTTTCACAAAAGTCAATTATGATCAAACACGTAAAATATTAATCAAATGATTTATTACACCATATAAGGTGTTTAACCTTAATAGAGCACCTTACCATGATCCTAAGGTCAATTTATTTTTCTCTTATAATTTCTTACTTATAGTCTCATATTTGGGTATGTTTACTTTTAGTGTCGAAGTAGGTTTCCTCCATATTTTTGGCTTTCCTACTTTAAATTTAAAGTTAGTTTGCTTCATTTGCTATTTGGTCACTTGCTTGTTTTATAGTTAATTTCAAACTTTCTTAAAAATCAGATGCAAAAATGTTTATACAAACATTTAACAAAGTATCTCAAAGTTTGAGATATTGACTACTTATTTATTATTGGATTTATTTAAAAGTGTGGAAACTTGTATATCTTTCCAAAAAGTTGATATTTGTGGCATGGTAGTTGGTTAAGATTGCATCACTGTAACTTTTCATTAGAGTCAAACATAAGACTATCAACATCTCCCCTGGTTGCTTGAAAGTGCCATACGAAGAGTTAAAATAATTTATATACTAATATTAATATTAATAAAATTAAAATTATATATATATATGCCTTATTAATTTGTACTTGTATTATTTTTAAAAAAATTCTGTGTATTGTTTTTAACTAAATAAATTTCTTAATCTATCTAGAATTACTTTAAAAATGAGACTTCCTGTTCTAATAAAGTTACTTTAAAAATGAAACTTCCTGTTCTCATAAAGTTACTTTAAAAATGAAACTTCCTGTTCTAATAAAGTTGGTTATAACACGTTATTTTATTATTATAAACATTATGGAACATGTGGTTGGTTCAAAATTGAGTCCTTCACGTTTTAATCAAGTTTGATGTTAGACAACATCTACTTTATATCTAAGATTTATCTTTTGGGTCCACCACGTTTTAGTGGTGTGATTATAACAATATGAAGAACATCTACTTTTGATTTGACTAAAATTAAATTTTATAGGGCGGGAAAAGTGAAGCATCAGCCATCACGTAATCGCGATGGAGATCTGTTTTAGATGCTTGTTGGGCTTTTAACGTAACAACAGATGCTCATTTGACTTATACGAAAAGAATTTCAAATGACTCACCATAGTTTAAATAGCATATTTTACTATCTTATCAAATAAAAGTGAAATGGCCTACAATTTTGAGATAAGATAAGATATTATATTTTACTCTTTCAAGAAGGTAGGATATTATATTTTATTCCTTAACCTAAGAGGACTTTGAGGCTTTTTTTATTGAATAAAAATAAATTTTAAATGGCATTCATATTTTGATGAGAATTATTGTTTAAAATGTTTGATGAGTAAGAGGTTCAATTATAATAAAAAAAATATTTAGTTTCATGTATGAGATTAAGGTTAGATATTATTAAAAAGTATATGATTTTTGTGGATGTAACTTTGGAAATAATTAGAAGGGATATTGGCTTTTGTGTATATGTTATCTTGGTTGAAACCATCATTTGGTATTGGAGTAAGACCTAACATTGCTTTTGATTGGCCAAGAGCTTGTCTTTCTTAGATGTAAGGAAGCAAGTGATCTATAAGGGGGTAGAATTTCACTCTTGCTAGATGTCTCTGGACTTTGGGTCCTTAACCTATTTCCTTACATCCAAGGACGATGAGATCTTAGCCCATCAGAAACATATTTGGGTCTTACTCTAGGACCAATAGGAAATTTCAACCTAGATAGTATCTATGAGAAAGCCAATATCCCTTGTGGTAATAGTTGAGGCTACTTCTAATGGGATCAAATGCTTTCCAATAACATTTAGCCTTACTCCCATACATGAGGCTAAATACTATCCTTTTACACTTTAACCTCATAAAAAATTTAAAAATAAAAAAAATTATATTAATGTGGAGATCATTACTTAATATCTTTTCAATAAGACAAAAAAAAATAAATTATTGAAAACTTATTATATGAAAAAAATAACACATGGAAAAGTATGTTATACATAGTACTTGATTTATTATTTCCTCTCAAATAAAATGAAATAGAAAGCATTCACTTAAAACTTACAACATCAAATTTAGAAATTACAAATCTATCTTAATCTTAATTCCATATCTATTGTTCATTAATATGGATCTAAAAAAATATAAATTTATTGGTGTTTAAAGATCTAGTATAATTTTTTTTTAATTTTTAATAAAAAAAATTAAAAAATATTTTGATTTTCCATACATATAAAAATATGGATGAATTTTTTTAAATAAAAAAAAAAATTTAAATACATTTTTCCTTTATTTGAACCAAGTACAAGAATCTTTGCTCAAATTTTCTACTCAACAATAAAATACACTAACTCTTAATAGTTTTAATGATTTCTTTTGTACCTAAATTCTTAATATTTGGAGTTTTAACTTTATCTTTTTTCCATTAAAATTTTTACAAATAAATCAAAATTTGTATTAAAATAAAGAAATGTAAATTGAATATTAAATTTTTACATCAATTTTAAAAATTAATATATTAAGATTAATTTTAATATATAATTATTATTATATAAATATTTTTATAGGCCAAAATATTTTATATATACTTTAAAAAATTATTCATCTTGATATAATAGAGTGTTAGTGTTGAGGTTTTAAATTTTTTTCTAAATTAAAAATAGAATAATAAAACAATCTAAGAAAAGCTATAGAATGATAAGTGTGTGACATTTAAGTTATATTAATGTATTGATATTTAGTTTTAATGGATTACTTCTCATTTGAGGTGTGTGACATTTAAGTTATATTAATTTATTGATATTTAGTTTTAATGGATTACTTCTCATTTGAGGTTGTTGTTTTTAAATTTTAATATGGTTTTTTTCGAGGTAATATATTTTGGAGAAATTTTTCTCCGCATTTTCTTTCATTTTAAGGATGAGGATAAATTTAAAATTTTTAAGACATAAGAATAGGTCAACAATTCATGAATAAGTCATATATAACTTATCAATAATTAACTGATAATGAAAAAACATGTTACAAAAACAACTTTTCCTCACAACCACTCAAACTACACCCAATTAACAATTGTTTGGTTTTCTAGCTATATTAATATAGTTAGTGATTAGTTAGACTATATAATACTAACTAGTATGAATCTTATAGTTAGTATATAATCATTTTTAAAGGGATTATTATCCATTTATTTACTATTATATTATTTTATGTTTATTTAGTGACATGCTATATGTGGGCTTGTAATTTTATGTGTTTTCTATTGCTATGACTCGAACTTGTTCCAATATATTAAAATGTTGTGTTATTTATCTAAGGTTAAAATGGTGTGTTATTTATCTAAGGTTAAAATGGTGTGTTATTTATCTAAGATTATGGGCCTAATGGTTAAGAACATGTGTTTCCTCTTAAGAGGTCACAAGTTCAAATCCAGAGGGGAGTAGGGTATGTATACCTCCGTAGACTTTACCAGTCAAATCGTTGGGCGGAGGGGGTCCCTTGTCCCATAAACAAGGGGGTCTCATACACCAATTAGGTGTCTGGCTTGGCCGTGACCTTAAAAATGGATTAAAAAAAAATTGTATTTCAAATTTTCAAATTAGGGCTTTTTGCAACATTTGAAAGTCATCGTGGCTTCATTAAACCTACTCATTCCACTATCATGGCATGGTTAACACTACACATTCCACCGTGAGTCAAATTTTAAATAAAGGTTGTTCCATACCAACATGTAACTTGAGGCATATGCATTCGATTCTATAGGTTTAGTAGTACTCTAGCCCATATTTCTCTCCCTAGGCATATAGGGGATTCAAATTACAAATGATTAATGTAATATTCGAGGAAATACTCATGGGGAAATCCAAGGGATGTTTCCCCACATTCATGAATGGTATTCCTAACAAATTCATTGGCGTAGATTTATGCACTTTTCTTAAGGGGTTTCAAACTAGGCACCTACTAGCACAAAACTATCTAAATGCCCAACAATAATGAAAACGACCAATTGATCTAACCCCTTGGGATAATGTCTCACAAATTTTGTGTGAAGAGTTGATACATTAAATTATCTCCCAGTTGGTTTAAAATCCAAAGAAATTGGTAATATATGGTTGATTTGGCTGATAAAAAATTCCCTTAAGAAACAAAAATAAAATGGATGAGCTATGAAATTCAAAAACGAGTTGTCCCTATGGGGGTATACTCATGCGAACTTAGCAAGATTGAGCAACAATGGTCACATTTATTTGTCATCACATCATGTTGATGGGATACATTCCAATTGCCAATAGTAGTGTTGGTTGTGGAGCCTAATTATCGTCATGTTTCCTAGGTCTTTCTTTTCAGTCATGTTTATACCCCATGAAGACTGTACACCCCAGAATATTGTACACCCCTTCACGCATGGGGGGTTGCAAGGGGGTTTTCCCCCCTTTTAGGGTCTAGGGGGTTCATCCCCTCGGTTAGGGAATCCGGGGGTAAGCAGGCCCCTAACAGGGGTTCGGGGGCGAAGCTCCCAAAGGAAAAATTGCCTTGTAAAGGTATATTGTAATTTCCAAGGATGATTTTAAGGATGGAAATTTATTTTAAAATGTAGAAAGCTTGGCGAATCTTACTAATCCTTCATATTCCAACTATAAAATGTTTGGCGATATTTTTGTAAAAATATCAAATTTCTAAGGATTTTATATAGTTTGTATAAAATGTTGGCGATTTTTAAGGTAAAATAATTTTATCCTATAGAATTTGGACGAATCATTTTTAGAATAACGAAGCTTGTTTTTGGAAAAACCATGGAAATTTAGCCCATGAGAGAAATTTAGCCCCTAAAATCATCCTTGGTAATTTCATAGTAAATCTGGGCCATTAATTATAAGGTCGCAGACCATTAATTATAAGGTTGCAGATCTGACGGTAGAATTTATGTTAGGTGTTTTTTTCCATAAAAGGAAACCCTCTTTTATGAGGGAAATGTATTGCGGCTATGCATTATTGCGAATATTTTATGTTGAGAGAGGAGACTGTGAGAGAAAGAAGATGAAGTTACAATAGGTGTGTTGTGGGTTGTATCCCTTCATTTGTTGGATAATAAAAAGGAAAGACCTAGCAATTTCTCTGGTGGACGTAGCCCACACTGGGTGAACCACGTATATCTGTGTCTCTATTGTATTGTGTATCTTCTGTGTTTTATTTCCGCATTTTACTTTATTTTACTGCTCTGTGATCTTTTTTTTCTGAAATTTGGTATCAGAGCGACATAAAACTCACAGGAAAAGAGGGTTCCAGGTTCGAGTGAGAGAAATGGAAGAACATGGAAATTTTAGGGTCGGGAATTTTAACGGCCAAAAATACCAGTTATGGAAGATGCAGATAGAAGATTATTTGCATCAGAAGGAACTATTCCTACCATTGGGTGGAATAGAAAAGAAGCCAATGTCCATGAAGGATGAAGAATGGGAGGTTCTTGACAGAAAGGCACTAGGAACAAGATGACTAAGCCTGACAACGTCGGTGGCTTTCAGTATTTCGAAAGAAAAGACAATGAAGGAGTTGATGGATGCATTGGCTCAATTGTATGAAAAACACTCAATGTCCAATAAGGTATTTCTAATGAAGAGATTATTTAATATGAAGATGTCAGAAGGTGGTTCTATTGCAGATCATTGAAATGAATTTAATACGATTACTAATAAGTTAATTTATGTAAAAGTGGATTTTTATGATGAGGTCAGGGCTCTTATAATCTTGTAATCATTTCCAGAAAGTTGGAACGGCTTGGTCATGGTTGTAAGTAACGTTGTCTCTGGTTCAAACAATTTAAAATTTGATGATGTTGTTGGTTTTATCCTTAGCGAGGAAATGTAATGGAAAAGCACAGATGAGACATCAGGTAGCGCATTAAACATGGAGAACAAGGGAAGACAAAAGGATAGAGGAAAGGGCTCAAGGAACCACAAATTTTTTAGGAAGGGAAGATCCAAATCCAGACTAGGAAAGATAGAATGTTGGAATTGTGGGAAGAAAGGACATCTGAAGAAAGACTACAGAGCTCCAAAGAAACAAAGAGATGGACATCAGGAGAAAAATCAAGAAGAAAATGTAACAGGTGATGTGTTACAAGATGCTTTGATTCTTTATGTAGATAATGTTTCTGAGTCTTGGGTAGTAGATTCAGGGAATTCATTTCATGCCACACCTGTTTAATTATGCATGCAGAAAATACCTAAAGATTTCTACTTTCTACCGTCGTCCCAGACCTAATGCCCATTATTCTTAAGAAAATACATAGTTAAGAAGGTCAAGTGAGCATACCTTATTTCAGGCGTTTGATATTGATCCTTCCTCACGCTTGATCGCTCTTTGACTGCAACTCTCCTCCCAAGGCTGACCTGCATTCACACAAGACAAATAACAAACTCCACATGAATTTGATATATAGATTAATGGGTTAGAGATTCAATAAACAAGTATGCAATAAACCATGAAAACCTCATATGGTGGGACGAGAAAAGTACTTCTTTATTATTAACTTCAACAAATCAACTTACAATGATGAAGCCGGCCACTACTCCACAAACCTGGTCCTAGGCTCCTCTTCAACTGTCCTCCAACTTCTTTGCTCTATCTTTCTCTTTGCACAAGGATGGCTAAAGGGTTGGGACAAAGGGAATGTGCAATCAGGTATAGTTTCTTTACTATGATTCTCCTCCTCCAAATGGGACACCTAACCCTTCTTTTATAGGCTAGAAGAAGCTAGGTATTTGGTCGAACCCTCGGCCATGCATGGCCGGAAGGTTTAGTTAACTCACCCAAAGCTGTGTGTTCCGTCAACAACTTTCCTTTTTTCATGCTTTTGTAGGTACACGCAAGATTTTTTGGGTCAGCTAGCGTGTACACGCGTGCAGTAATGGAGCAGGCCACATGTGCCTTTATAAAAGAGGTTTTTAAGAAGAGTTGTTAAGTAGTGCTTTGGCAAAGAAGGAATCTGAGATGGCCTGATGCTAGGTAAGCATGTCTAGTGAAAATTAGGGTTATAACAGATACCCCCTAATGTGTGAGGTCAGAAGAGCATCTAATGGCTGAAATACATTAACAATCTTTACTGATGTGCCGAACAAGTGAGCCCAGGGACCAGAAATCGGGAGGTGTCATCTACAAAAATAATAATTGTCTCACCGAGGCAGGCATACCCATGCTTGGGATAAAATAAAATCATGGCTACCAATCAAATACACTATAGATCCATGTCATATAACTATATAAAGTGTAGCCGCGAACAATACACATCGGAGTTACATCTCGAAATAAAAAAGATATACATGTAGAGTATCAATCTTCTTAGAAGCTGATAAGGCCTGATGGCTGGAGATGAGGTCTTCAGAGCTCCAGCAACAACTTCAAAATCTTCAAAACTCAGGTAGGAGTGTAATATGAGTGTACGACTTCACTACCTAGAGGTCTTCGACGGCTCATCTGTCATGGACTAGAGAATCTTGATGATCAGACTAAAGGCTTCATTGGTTTTGAACAAAGACTTGATTGGACGTTCAGGATGGTCGGGTATGAGGGCAAGAGACAAACTGCAAAGGGGCCGACTCAGGCTTGGTAAAAACTTCCCTTGGACAACAGAATGACAAATGATGAGACTCAGGAAGCATGGCATTAACATAAGTTTACGAGGCAAGAGGCAACACAAACTCTCCATATGTTTGGAAGAATAACCAAATGGAGGAGGACACAACTCTATGTAGTGAGAACAACTTCCTAAGGTCGTATTAAATCCCAGAGTTTGACAAACAAATAGACCGATGTGCTTTATCCAAGGGTGACTCATTATGCTTCCAATAAAGAAAATACTTTTCCCTTCCTCTTTTTGGGGTATATTTGATTTTTTTTTGTCTTTTTCAATAATTTTGGAAAAATAATAAAATAATGTTATGTTACAAAGGAGGAACGAGTGTTGCAAACATACAAGTTCAAGGCACAAGGAAAATACTGATGTTTAGAGTAATGAAACTCAGGAAAAATAGTCCAGGGACCAAAGGTGTCAAAACGTAGAGGCAAAGTGCTACAAGGCTTGCGTATAAGGTATGCTTCAGATGGTTCAGTTGAGAGCAACATGGAGCCGACATTAGACCAAAAACATAGGTATGCAAACACGATTAACAAAACACACAATGGTAACGTCCTTCGATGTAATTTTAACGAGCCCAGAGAATGTAAGCTCGACGGTTTTTCATATTTAGAGAGTCTAAAAAAACGTAAAAGGAGACTCCATTGGGGTACCTTTTTTCGAAGGTAGTCTAGTCGGTTCGAAAAAGGGGTAAACTAGCACTGACAAGACGTCTATTCAAAACCATTTTAACGAGTGTGATAAAGACAAGATCACTTGGCCATTTTTTCATTTTTAAGGAGTCTGAAAAAAGCTTAACTATGGACTTCGTCAGGAATGTTCTTTTGGACCAGTTTAACGAGTGTGAAATAATAAGGTCACTCGGTGATATTTTCAATTTTAGGGAGTCTGAAAAGAGCTTAACTATGGACTTCGTGGGGGTTCCTTTTTTGTAAATTTAGTCCCTTAGGCCCAAAAAAGGGTTAAAATGATACTTGAGAGTACTCTTCTAGAGAACTGAAGTTCTTTAGAGTATACCTTTGTTTGTATAGTTGACCATCCGGACCGAAAAAGGGGTAAACTATCGCCGAACAGACGTGACTTCAAATTTCGTTTAACGAGCATGAAAGGCCACAAGATCGCTCGACAATCTTTTCATGTTTAGAGGGTATGAAAAGGGCTTAAAAGAAGACATGTTATGTCTTTTGGGAGTCCAGAGGGTGAGGTCAAGAGTGAAAAGGAATCATGCAAATGAGGCTCAAACTCATAATCAGGAAAACAACAAGGACTCCTAAGCCTACGATGATTAGAGACATCATGGACACCATAATGCAACCGGGATCTACCTAGGGCATCCATGTTCCGGTAATCTCTACCACCAACTCGCGACACTTCTAAAGCAGCAATGATGGCTCCGTGTCGCAACCTGATGGGATCAATCCTATGGAAAAGGGATAAATACAACAAGATACAAAAGTCAGGATAGAAACCTAACCTATATGCTCAAGTTGATCATCTGATATTTTTCCATGGACCATCAAAAGTTACCCAAAACTCAAAAAAAATGTGTTGATACCCGATCATACCCTTCCAATGCAACTCCTGAATCACTCTAAATGGTTTTTGGTTTAAAGAAAATGATAAGGGGGGCCAAAAAAGTGACAAAAAGAGGCCAAAAAGTCTATAAATTGAAGCTGGTAGCTCATTATCACCATTGTTGATTTGAAAATTGACAATAGAGCAAAAAAACCCCTTTGATAAAAGTGGTGATTCCAGGAGCTACAGTGGACGAAACGACCATCTGTCTGGACCAAGTAAGTATAAACTCTCTCCTCTTGCAATTTAAATCTTTATTTTTTCTTTGGGTTCCAAGTTTTGGGGGGGCGTCGACCTTCAAAAGGTTGGCCCTAGGTCCATGCAGGCTGTCTTAGGACAAGCCGTGTGTACATTCGGGCGGAGTAAAAATTGCACGCGTGTACACACGACTGTTAGCATTACAGCCTGTGTGGACCCCCTTATTGAATGAAAAAAATTAAAAAACAAGGGTTAAACCTCCTGGACTTTGGTGTTTTGCAGGATGTATGTTCACTGGAGAGAAAGAGAGCATGAGGAGGTTAGTGAGTTGGTTGGGAAAGACCCCAATGATGTGGCTACCTTAATGCAATGTGGGCTGCTCAAATTCTTCTTATGTCCTTTTATGCGGGCACAACCTAGGCTACTGAACACCTTGGTTGATTATTGGCATCCGGATGCAGAGGCATTTATGTTAGAGGGGCAGTCACTGGTGCCCACAACAGAGGACATATATTTTTTGACTAGCCTCTCCAGGAGAGGGGAACCAATCAACTTTCGGACATTTCCTTCGGGGCCGCATAACATAGCGGAATCGATAGGACATTACTGTGAGGTTGGTACAGACCGATCGAGCTCACAGGTGCCCATAAGCAAGATTACTGACTTATCGCTGCAGGTGATTGTGTTGCTTATTGGGTGGATCATTGGTTCTGTCGATCTACATCAGGCGTCCCATGCACAGATGAACTGTGCAGTCCAGTGCTTAAATGCACAAATATTTGACTGGAGCACAACATTGCTAGATTGTATGAAGAGGTAGTTGATAGATTGTTTATCGCGGACGCAGAGGAACTTTAGGCTCGGGACCATTATATACTCTTTCTTCTTTGAAAAAGTTTCGAGCTTCAATCCTCAAGTGGTGGTACGAGGACATCAAGCCTCTCTTCCTACAGTTTGTATAGATGGGTATTGTTACTACCACAAAATGGTAGTGGAAGGACCAATGAGTCCTTTGACGATGATTTATTCACTTGGTTGTCGCAACAGATCCCAGTCATAGAGGATTACCCTTATGCTGGGATTGATTTCTTGAGAGATCCTGAGATACCAGTACCTCCTGGTGAGGAGCGAGGAGAGATGGGTAAGTTTACATCATTGTTTTGTTGTTGTTTTTTTTTTTTGTGAAACATATGTAATTTTTATGTTGTTTTTGTTATATATCAATTTTTTTTTATATCAGAGTTTCTGATAGATATGTGTCTATTGTGTGCAGATGTGGGACCAGTGTGACCTGTAGACTATGCGAGGAACATGCATCGTCCTCGGCTAGGGGCTGCACCTACGATGCAGGGGGACTAGAAGCAGCAGGAGATCTTATAGCCGAGGAGGCTGAGAGGGTGTTGAGACGAGTCGAGTGAAAATTTACTCTGCTCACCCGCATGGTCCCTATGGAAGAGATTGAGGATCTACCACCATCTATGCAACCTCATGTAGTGGGGGCACCACGGACGTGGGCCCAATTGTTTCGGTGTTTTGAAAATGTTGTTGATCAATACAACAAGGCCCACAAGCCCTGACCTCAGTTAGACTTTTCAAGTACCGAGAGCACTACTTTTATATATTTTTTGAGGGCATAAGCCCCATGACTCATTATTGGTCATACTTTTGAGGCACTTGCGTCCACCTATGTACTCTGGTGACCATGATATTATATATGGATTTTTATGTCTTTTTGTGTCTTATGGATCATTTTTTCCTTTAAAAATGTATTTACATGTTTATGTGTATGTCCTTTAATATGTGTGCAATATGCCAATCTAAAATTTGATTAGCTAGAGTATCTGTAATTTGGTTTAATCTCCTAGGAACATGAAAATATGTAATATAATCAAAGCTTCACTCTAAGAGACGTACCCTAAGGAATCGTCAGTGTAAAGTTGGATCATGAACATGGTAGACTCTATTTAACTAAGACACAACTAGCTGAGCATCGAGATAGACCCAGAGATGAGAGATACCAAATGACAAGGTGTCACGAAGCAACTCAATAACTGCACTATACTCGACGACATTGTTTGTGGTGTCACCTAAGCATATACCTCCGGAAGATAATAACTGGCCTCGAGGTGTAAAAATTACCCAAGCTACGGAGGCAAGCCTCCGAGTGTGCCAGATAGCACCGTCTGTGTACCCAATGAACACCTCGGATTCACTTGACATCTTCCACAGTGACGAAAGATAACATAAAAAATAACGCATCCATAATATTAAAAGAAACTAGAAAGTAATAGTACAAAGACTATACATATGTTACAAAAAGTTACCCATGGTGACCTACCTATGAGTAATAATTCTTGAGGTAGAGTCCATTTCTAGGCTCTGCCAAAGCATTCCCTTCAAAGTCAACCAGATGATAAGCGCCCTTTTTTAGAACCTCTTTTATGATGAAAGGTCCGAACCACATGGGTTTGAATTTTCCTGCCCCCAGTGGATCCTTATCTTGTTCATAGACCAGGACAAGGTCGCCTTTAGCGAAAATCCGAGGATGAACGAACCTATCATATTGAAACTTGACTTTATGTTTGTGAGCTTCATTGTCTAGGGCCGCATCACGACGCTGCTCATTGATTTACTCAAGGTATAATAACTGTTCTTCAAGTGGAGAAGTATTTGGCAATAATTGTACTTCCAACTTTAGGGACAAGATCTGACATTCAATAGGAAATATTGTTTCCAGCCCGTAAATGAGTTGAAAAGGTGAGAAACCGGCTGCAGTCTTAACAGATGTTCGGTAAGCCCATAATGTCGAGTATAACATCAAATTCCAATTTGACTTGGCTGAGTTGATCGTTCGTTGTAGGATGGTCTTAAGAGATTTATTTACAGCTTCCACCTGACCATTTTCTTGGGGGTAGTAGGGTGACAAATGTTCTTGCCATAACCCAAGCTTTGATGTTAACTCGGTCATCATCTGGTTCTGAAGTCACTGCCATGGTCAATGACAATATCCCTCGTGACGCTGAACCTTGCTATTATCTGGTTGAATAAAAAGAAAGCTGCAGTCTCTCCATCATCTTTAAACATTGGCATATCTTCGACCCACTTCGTGAAGTAGTCTATGGCTACGATGATATAACAGTGCCCCCTTGCTGAATGAGGGTTTCATCTAGTGTAATCAATCCCCCACTTGGTGAAGGGCCCAACTGTGATGATAGGAAACATGGGAGCGGGATGTGCCCTCATCTTCCGAGAGAAGATCTAGCACGTGTGACACTTCTTGACTGATTCGATATAATCTTTGATTAGTATCGGCCAGAAGTAACCTACTCGTAGAATCTTTTGGGTTGTTACCAACCCAGAAAAATGATCTCCACATGCTCCGGTATGGCAATCATTAAGCACGATAATTGCTTCTTCGTGAGTGAGACATCGGCGCAGGATGCAGTCTACACCTCTTCGATACAATGTATCATTGAGTATGAGATAATTCTTAGCCTGATGGCGTATACGTTGACGCTCATCATGAGAGTCAGAGGTGGGGAACTTCAAAGTATAGAGATAGATAAGTATATCTCTATACTAGGGATCCGAAGAGGTGATAAAAAACATATCTCCTCTGATAGGTGACTCTTCGGGCACAACATCACCTGACTCAACTGGAAGTTCCGAAATAAGGTCTGCGAAGACGAGTAAATTTTTGGATTTCGCTGAAACGAAATCTAAGTCAAACTCCTAGAGGACGACTATCCATCTATTGATATTTTCGCCTATTACCCATCGTGTCAACATGTACTTGAATGGATTCATGACAACAATGATGGTGGTCTTGCAAAACAAAACATAATGATGGAACTGTTGAATAGCATGAACTGTTGCCAACGCAAGTTTTTTGATATGAGAATAATTGTGTTCCGGTCCTATGAGGCCTCGACTCAGGTAATAAATCACATATTCAGAGAACAAGTCATCCTCCTGAACTAAGACCATGCCAACGGTTGACTCTGCTGCAACCAGGTATAATAAGAAATCTTTGTTATAGTTAGGTGGTCGAAGCAGAGGGGTAGTCGTGAGGGCATGTTTCAATGCATCGAAAGAGCGTTGGGCAACATCGTCCCAATGAAAAGGAACGTATTTCTTTAGTAAGCACATAAAGCCCTTTGTGATCTCGACATAGTTGGCGATGAAACGTCTTAAAAAGTTAGCCTTTCCCTGTAGACTCTAAAGTTGAAGGATTGTGCATGGGGGAGGCAACTGAATTATTTCCTCAACCTTGAGAGGATCGACCATGATCCCTGTTGTTGATACTATGAAACCTAAGAAAAGTCCTAATGTTACGCAAAAGCTGCACTTGTTTGGATTCAAGCAAATTCGGAAGTAGCGACAACGCTCAAAGATAAGTCAGAGTTGTGTGGGATGATTCGTTCTCTTGTGAGATCAACATGCTAGATCATATAAATAGGCCTCGACTATATGCTTGAGGTCATGGAAATAAAAAGACATGGTCCACTGAAAAGCGACTCCAACATTTTTGAGACCAAAGGGCATATTATGATATGCGAATGTACCCCATAGACAAATGAATGTTGTTTTGTGTTGGTCTTCGGGTTTGATTTGTATTTGATTATATCCCAAAAAATTGTCCATGAAAGAGAAGGCCTCGCAACCCGCACATTCATCAATTATCTGATCTATGAATGGTGTGGGAAAATTATCTTTTGGACAGGCCTTGTTCAAATCACGGAAGTCTATACATACACGAATCGTGCCTTGTTTTTTATTGACCAACATAGGATTTGACATCCATTGGGTCAAATAGATAAGATAGATAAAACCGACTTTTAGCAATTTCTCAACCTCAACCTTAATGGTTGTTGCTTTCCTGGGATTAACTAGACAAAACTTTTGTCGAACAGGCTTGGCATTTGGATAAGTTGTGATTTCATGCTCGACTATTTTTGGATCGATGCCTGACATTTCCTCATAAGACCAGGAAAAAACGTCACATAATTCTTTAAACAAATTTGTGTAGTTTTGAATCTCTCCGGGGGAGCAGTCAGCTTCGACGAAAACATTCTCCACGATGCCAGGGGTTCTAGAGATATTGATCGGTATGGTTTCAACGATGGTTTCCATATTACCCTTAGCATATACCTCGTGTGTAGCTAAGGGATTAATAGGAAAAGACCTATCTCCATTCATAGTCAAGGTGAACTCTTCGGCTTCGATTCTGCTTAACTCTGGGAGGAAGTATGATCTGTGATGAAGATCATCCCAAGGTTTGTCTGGACTAGTCATTGCTTCAATTACTACTTCGTCGGAGGGAAAGACTAAGTCTAACGAATCGGTGTGAGCGAGATAACCTTGAGCCCAAATAATCTCTAGAAGCGGATCTAACTCGTGTGCAGGAGTTGGATTTGTGTTGGCTGAAGCTTGTTGGACTAAAGAGTACGCCACTTCAGCTGTGGACAAGGGCATGGACATGCTCGGGTGCCCTGTCCCATCCATCGTGGCCGATGGGGAAGGAAGTATCCATGGATCGTTGAAGTAAGTCATGCGAAACAACGAAACTTGGAAAATCTCAACCTTATTGTGGTCGGATATGAACTTGACATCGCCTTGAGGGGGCGGGTAATCGAAGGTACCCATCAAAGATGGGCACAAACCAACCCCTACGTTGACTATGCCTGGTTGAGGATTATCAATCATCGGAATCGTGGACACCCCCAATGAAGGGTCAGGTCTGGAGAAAGACAATTGATCAATGGTCACAATCTGGTCCTCATGTGGAAACAACAAGACCCAGAAAACTGTAGCAAACACTGCTTGCATGGCATAAGTCCAACTCTTTCCTAACAAGAGATTATAGTCGAGGGACATGTCAACTACTTCTACCTTGATGCACATGGTCTTCCCTCCTAGCTGCACGGGGAAAGAGGGAATGATACCATGTGGTCGGAATGAATGATCGTCGAAAGAAGTGAGAAGAGTAGGTGATGTGATGTAAACGCGCCACCCGGGACACGTCCTCTCCCACCAAGACCTTCTTTTGTTTTGGCCTGAAGAGCTGAAACACTCTTCAAAACCCTTATCGGGACTTTTCTACACCCACAAAACTCACCTTATGATCTCCCTTCGCCCTATCGGGAAATCGAACCTCACGTAATCGTGAGTCCTGCACTCACGAGGTTAGGTCTTACAAATCCCCGAAACCCGATGAGTATTCCTCGAATGCTTACCTTGCTCCTATTGGGAATTTTCCCGTCGGGAAATCGTCCTTTGCGCTGTTGTGATCCACTGTTCCCACGGATCCCCAATTTCCGAATTGCGATGCCACTTGGCGTTGGCTTCAATGAGGGCTTGACCCTTCGACACTTGTCCTTTGTTCTGTGCCTATGGCCCACACCCCTGTGGTGATCGGGGAATCGCGTATCGGGTTTTTCGCGATTTCCGTGGTCGATGTTCACGGGACCTTCCAAACCCCGAACTCCGACTCTCCGGGATATTTCACCACGTGTCCCTTCTGTGATCAACGACTCCGATCCTATCGGGAAATCACGGATCACGATTTCTCCTTTCGATAGTTCTATGCCTCTGGGAACTCCGAAGTTCCAAACGCCGACTCGTCGGGATCTTCTGCCATGCGTCCTCGCAAATGGACGGTTTAAACCTCCTGTCGGGAAATCGCGGGTCGCGATTCCAATATGCGAGAGTTCTATGTCCTCGGAAACCCCGATTCTCCGATGAAATGAACTCCGATGGCTCCCTGGATTCTTGACACGTGTCCTTCCAGGATCAACGGTTGAGATGTCTCCGTCGGGGTTTCAAGACTTTCAAGATCTTCGATTCTTACCCTTATGAAAACCTGATGATGCCAATATCCCGATGTCTCCTCCGGGACTCCTCCTATGCTCCTTCGATGCTTAAGCCCTGCGCAACTTTCCAAGATCTAACAGCTGACAGGATTCCACTACTCTCCGCCTGCGAATCCTGACCGTCGCTTCCCTTTACTCATGGATTTCTTCATAAGACTAAAGTTCCTTCCAGAACCCACTTTCCAACACTTGCGCTTGCAACCTCTATTCGAATCTTCCTCGACCTAAACCTCCTGGGCTCTCTTTCAGTTGTAACAAGAAGGTGCTATACCTCCTGAGCTTCCTTACTCTGATTCCTTCAGAGGTATTTGCGCGCACTCCTTGCGGCAATCATTCAACAACTTCCCAAGTGTTAAATCCTTCTGACTCTACGCACTTCCGGCAGCAGTAGTCTTCAATATCCTTTACTCAGATTACTAACTGAGACTTCTGCTTCCGCCTGCACACTCTTTGCACGGCTTCAACAACCCACTTCAACTTCCAGGTGAATGAGAACAAAAGTTAGACTATTGAGCCCTCATCAACGCACTCCTTGCAGATGAATTCAACTGCACTCTATGAAGGAATATCTTGGCTCAAATAGAGAAACAATTGAATCTTATTCTTCCTTTCAGACTTCAGTTTAAACCTTGAAATCACATGCACAACATATACCACACAAATGCATATAAAGAAAACAAAAATTCATGAGCACAACCACAATACACAGAGAATAGACACATAACCATGTACTTGAATCAAATCTTTCTTCTATTAATTCAATATTTGTACATGGATGTTCTCTACACAGTTCTCTGCTTGCTCCTCTATTCCTGAATGCTGCTAATGTTACAACAATACAATGAGGGTGTCTATATCCGTTTTCCCCCCTTCCATCTAAACTGTCTACTCTAGAAATAAATCCTACCTACCTGCATTAAATCTATTAAATGCCTCCTATCTATTTTAGACAAGAGCATATGGCTCGAGGTCTGATACAACATACAAAAGGCGCTCCTTCATAAAGGATTCATTAAAGGTTTGGCGCTTCATTTTCAAAATGTTTTCAAAGTAATATGTCATGTGTTTAAAAACACATGCGCTGGCTCCACGCTCGCTTGGGTAACTGCGATGCTCCTGCATCATACTCCTCGGCTTGAAAAATTTCATGGGCTCCTGTCCATGAGCTCCTGCACGGTATTTCCATGCTTTTGAATCTCTGCTTCAGTCTCCCAGCTGGCATCTTTCACTGGTTGATTCTTCCATTTCACCAGATACTCAAAGTATTGCTTCCGGCTGGTTCTTTTGCTGACACTTCTGTCAAGTATCCGCTCCATCTGTGGCTTTTCTTGAATCGACATCTGCTTCTGCCACTGGATTTCTGGCTGTCCTTCACTTCCAGCTCCTTCTTCCTCAGCCTTATATGGATATAAGTCTGAAATATTGAATGTCGGAGATATTCCGATCTCATCCGGAAATTCAATTTCATAAGCGTTTTCTCCCAACTTCTTCAGGACTCTGCATGGCCCAATTTTCTTCATTTTGAGCTTGTTGTATGTGCCCCTTGGGAACCTTTCCTTCCTCAGATGTGCCAGAACTAGATCTCCAACTTTGAACTGAAGTTGTCTTCGATGCTGATCCGCTCTGTGCTTTTATTCCTGGTTTGATTCCAACAATCGTTGCTTCACCCTGCTGTGAAGTTCTTCCATCGCCTCTACGAATTTTTCAGCACTTGCGCTCTTGGTCATTATCTGCTCTGAATATCTCAGTTCAGATACTCCTCTTGGCTGTCTGCCATATACAATTTCAAATGGACTTTTTCCTGTGCTTTTGTTCACTGAGTCGTTGTACGCAAACTCTACCTGCGGCAACACATTGTCCCAACTGCTGTGGTGCTCTGTCACCAAGCTTCTGAGTAAATCTCCCAGACTTCTATTAACCACCTATGTTTGCCCATCAGTCTGAGGATGATAGGTTGAACTAAACATCAAGTTAGTTCCCATTTTCTTCCAGAGTGTCCTCCAGAAATGTCCAATGAACTTTGTATCCCTATCCGATACAATGCTTCTGGGTAAACCGTGAAGTCTAACAATCTCCTTGAAGAACAAGTTTGCGATATGAGTCACATCACTGGTCTTCTGGCATGGTATGAAATGTGCCATTTTGGAAAACCTGTCAACCACCACAAAGATTGAATCATGTCCTCTTTGTGTCCTCGGTAATCCCAATACGAAATCCATGCTGATTTCATCCCATGGCCTTCTTCTTCGGTAATCCTCGCATTCTTCTTTCTGCCCTTCGAATGCTGGCAAATCTTGCACCTGTCAACAAACTTCTTGACATCTGTTCGCATCTTCGGCCAGAATTATGCTTCGCTCAGCTTTGCAAATGTCTTGTCGTGGCCAAAATGCCCTGCTAATCCACCACTGTGCTTCTCTTTTAGCATATTCTCCCTCATGGAGCAATTTGGAATGCACAATTGATTTCCTCTAAACAACAATCCATTCTGGATCATGTAATCTATCCACGGGCTTCTGTCTCTGAGAACTGGATTCTCAGCTGCCTCGTATGATTCAGCAAAATCTGCATCACCTGCATACATGTCCTTGAGGTTTTCAAAATCCAATATCTTGACTCGGAATTCCTGCAGCAACAAATACTTCCTGCTCAAAACATCAGCCACTTTGTTAGCAGTACCTGAAATGTGTTTAATTGCAAATGTAAAATTCTTCATATACTCTACCCATTTTGCATGTTTCTGATTCAGCTTCTCCTGCTGAGTCACAAATTGTAATGCATGATTATCACTATATAGAACAAATTCTTTCGGGATCAAGTAATGCCTCCACTTCTTCAACGCCTGTATGATAGCATAAAATTCTTTATCATACGTTGAGTAATTCACTTTTGCCTCATCCAGCTTCTCGCTGAAATATGAAATTGGTCTGTCCTCTTGGCTCAAGACCACTCCTATGGAAAAGCCACTTGCATCACATTTCACCTGGAAAACTTTTGAAAAATATGGCAACACCAAAACTGGTTGTTCCGTTATCTTTCGCTTCAACAGATTGAAGCTCCTTTCTGCCTCTTCAGTCCAATGAAAAGATTTATGTATTTTCCTGACTGTGTCCATCATCGCTGCGCTAATTCCACTAAAATTCCTGATGAATTTTCTGTAGAAACTTGCCAGTCCATGAAAACTTCTCACCTCGAAAATATTTCTCGGTGATGGCCAATTTTTAATTACCTCCACTTTACTTGGATCCATCTTTAATTCATTCGCCGATATGACAAATCCCAAGTAAATGAGTTCTCTCTTCATAAATGAATACTTCCTCACATTGATCAACAACTTCTCTTGCTGTAACTTCCTCATTACTGCAGCTAAATGCTTCAGATGTTCTTCTTTTGTTTTGCTGAAAATCAATATGTCATCTAAATAAACAATGACAAACTTACCAATGAATTCCTTC
>ML838999.1:25872-43599 GCA_009831015.1 Picea engelmannii
TTTTGCTTGCCTTTGGAACGTCTATCTGCTTGAAGCTCGTCCCACCATAATGCTGCATGTCCCTTCAATTTCGTGACAGCATGCCTTACCTTTTTGTCCTCTTCAATGTCTTCATAATCGAAGTAGGTATCAAGAGCTCTAATCCAATCCAACAACTCTTCTGCATCCAGGCTTCCTTCATAAACTGGAATGTCCATTTTTGTCTTTGAACTCATTCGGGCGATAGCTTTAATCAATCGCTCATTGGATGCATCTTCAGCTGCATCTTCTCCTTGCTGTTCAGCTTCCTCTTCGCCTTCAGAGTCACTCAGATCTCCAACATTTGTTGTGTGCCTCTTTGTTGCTTCCATATCTTCCAATCTCGCTATGAGATCGCATATCTGCCTTTCCATCTCTGGGTTCCCTGTCGGCCTACCTCTTCTTCGCACATCCCTATCCTCTGGATCAGGTGATTGTCTTTCCCTTCTGGGCGGCGTGGTGAATTCTCTTCTCCTCTGCTGTAGAAAGCAAAGAAATTCCCTCTCTGATACCACTTGATGCAAACGCGCCACCCGAGACACGTCCGCTCCCACCAGGACCTTCTTTTGTTTTGGCCCGAAGAGATGAAACACTCTTCAAAACCCTTATCGGGACTTTTCTACACCCACATAACTCACCTTATGATCTCCCTTCAGCCTATCGGGAAATCGATCCTCGCATGATCGCGAGTCCTACGCTCATGAGGTCGGGTCTTACAAATCCCCGAAACTCGATGAGTATTCCTCGAATGCTTACCTTGCTCCTATCGGGAATTTTCCCATCGGGAAATCGGCCTTTGCGTTGTTGTGATCCACTGTTCCCACGGATCCCCGATTTCCGAATTGCGATGCCACTTGGCATTGGCTTCAGCGAGGGCTTGACCCTTCCACACTTGTCCTTTGTTCTGCGCCTATGGCCCACACCCTTGTGGTGATCGGGAAATCGCGTATCGAGTTTTTCGCGATTTCCGTGGTCGATGTTCACGGGACCTTCCAAACCCCGAACTTCGACTCTCCGGGATATTTCACCACGTGTCCCTTCTGTGATCAATGGCTCTGATCCTATCGGGAAATCACGGATCATGATTCCTCCTTTTGAGATTTCTATGCCTCTGGGAACTCCGAAGTTCCAAACACCGACTCGTCGAGATCTTCTGCCACGCGTCCTCGCAAATGGACGGTTTAAACCTCCCATCGGGAAATCACGGGTCGCGATTCCAATATGCGAGAGTTCTATGTCCTCGGAAACCCCGATTCTCTGATGAACTGAACTCCGATGGCTCCCTGTATTCTTGACACGTGTCCTTCCAGGATCAACGGTTGAGATGTCTCCGTCGGGGTTTCAAGACTTTCAAGATCTCCGATTCTTACCCTTATGAAAACCCGATGATGCCAATATCCCGATGTCTCCTTCGGGACTCCTCCTCTGCTCCTTCGATGCTTAAGCCCTGCGCAACTTTCCAATATCTGACAGCTGACAGGATTCCGCTGTTCTCTGCATGCGAATCCTGACCGTCGCTTCCCTTTACTCACGGATTTCTTCAGAAGACTAAAGTTCCTTCCAGAACCCACTTTCCAACACTTGCGCTTGAAACCTCTATTCGAATCTTCCTCGACCTGAACCTCCTGCGCTCTCTTTCAGCTGTACCAAGAAGGTGCTATACCTCCTGAGCTTCCTTACTCTGATTCCTTCAGAGGTATTTGCACGCACTCCTTGCGGCAATCATTCAACAACTTCCCAAGTGTTAAATCCTTCTGACTCTGCGCACTTCCGACAGTAGTAGTCTTCAATATCCTTTACTCAGATTACTAATTGAGACTTCTGATTCCGCCTGCACACTCTTTGCATGGCTTCAGCAACCCACTTCAAATTCCGGCTGAATGAGAACAAAAGTTAGACTATCGAGCCCTCATCAACGCACTCCTTGCGGATGAATTCAACTACACTCTATGCAGGAATCTCCTGGCTCAAATAGAGAAAAAATTGAATCTTATTCTTCCTTTCAGACTTCAGTTTAAACCCTGAAATCACATGCACATCATATACCACGCAAATGCATATAAAGAAAAAAAACATTCATGAGCACAACCACAATACACAGGGAATAGACACATAACCATGTACTTGAATCAAAGCTTTCTTCTATTAATTCAATATTTGTACATGGATTTTCTCTACACAGTTCTCTGCTTGCTCCTCTATTCCTGAATGCTGCTAATGTTACAACAATACAATGAGGGTGTCTATATCCATTTTCCCCCCTCCCATCTAAACTGTCTACTCTAGAAATAAATCCTACCTACATGCATTAAATCTATTAAATGCCTCCTATCTATTTCAGACAAGAGCGTATGGCTCGAGGTCTGATACAACATACAAAAGGCGCTCCTTCATAAAGAATTCATTAAAGGTTTGGCGCTTCATTTTCAAAAGGTTTTCAAAGCAATATGTCATGTGTTTAAAAACACATGCGCTGGCTCCACACTCACTTGGGTAACTGCGATGCTCCTGCATCACGATGGAGACAAAATGGGCTAGCCAATGGCCTTCCAACATGCCAATGACATAACACATGTTGAGGCGCCTTCATCAACCACCGTGCAGATAATATTTCGAGTAAAATTTTTCGTGGGGTGAGCCACTACTATCTGAAATGCTACGTGGTAAGGCAGATGAGGTTTTAAGTCGGTTGTATCCAACATGATGGTACCCGGATTACAAGTCTCGATAGATCCTAAAGCGGTTAACAAATCTTTCCTCTGGGAAGGGTATCTTTGGAGGACCTCCAAAGCAGATATCGCACAAGGGGTTTAAGACAAATCCTCCACCACAGAATAGTTTTGGGCAGCCCTTGCGTTTGGGTTATGAGAAGCTTTTTTGAACGCGCCTTTTGGGATGCATGTCATTGTTTCACCCAAAGTCTTCTCAATCTGTAGAGGAAGAGATGGGAGTTTGACTTCTTTTCCCTTCTTAGAAGTGCTTGGTTTACTGTAGTCATGCACTCTAGTTGATATAAAAGAATCACCCTTCATCATATACGCATTCGCGGATGTAGGATTGTTCGAAGACGGAGAGGGTCCTTGACTGCCCCCTTCCGTGATTGTAGAGGCTTGGGTTAGGTTTTTCCCATGCTAAAATGGATTGGTTAACACATCAGGATGTTGTTGTGTCACAAACATTTGGGCCTCTGCAAGCTGAGGACATTGGTGGGTCGAGTGGACTTCTGTGCACAGGTTGCACAGATACCTCACCTTTCTCTTCTCAGTGTTTCCCCCGCCATCATTATTAGTGGGTTTCTTATCCCCCTTACCCTTCTTTCGTTGTTTTTTATTTCCTTCAGGATACTGGGTGGCCTTTGGATTTGTCGATTGCACTGTGTGTACATCCAACGTTTTAGTAGGGGGAGCAGCCAAAACAGTAGTTTGGCTAGACTTTATGTGTTGTATAGACAATTGCTGCAAATTCTTCGTCAGTTTCTCAATGGGTTTTGTTTGTGCTAAACCAACAATACCATCGGCATGTGTTCTAGCTCTCTGTCTGGATTTATCAAGTATTGAGCATGGCGCATCTGGCAAGATCTCGTATAATAAACTGGACTGAGAATAGATGAGCTCAATTTATTGAGCTCTCATGATGGCATGTTCTTTGGAAAACACTCCTGATGTCACGATGTCTTTGGATAACTATGGGACCAAAGACTTAAGGAACCACTCGAGAAGAAATGCTGGTGGGACTGGCACCTTAATTAAACTCTTCCGGCATCTCCATTCTTGGATGTGATAAGAGATATGGTCCACTTTTGTCAGTGTGAAATTGGCCAGCAATTCTGTGCCAGTGTCGTATCTCACAGGTAATTGGAAATGGTTTAGGAAGGCCATTGCCAATTCACCGAAGGAAGAGTATATTGAGCGGTTGAGCTCAATGTACAATTTTGCAACACTCCCAACGAGAGTACGTTGAAACAATCGCAATTGTACGGAGTTGTCTTTCAACGAGTTAGATGAGCACCAAAGGTGGAAGGTAGTCACATGATCGCCTGGATCTTCATTTGGCTTTGCTTCAAACTTTGGTATGTCTGAAGGAAACTTCGTCGTCATAGGGGGTCAACACGGATCATGATAGATAGGGTCATTCAACAACCTTGTCAAGTCTAGAAAATGCAAGGTTGCTAGGAAAGGTAGTTTGGGTTGTTGGTGATAACCTGGGAAAAAGTGACATGGAGTTTGACTGGCACCAGGTTGCCAGGAAAAGTTTGGCTGCTGGCCTGGGTTCTGGTAAAAACCATGGCCATGACCAGCATACAGATTCTGCGTGTGAGGAGACATCATCGGCTGATTCCAAAAATAGGACGTAGATGGATGGGCGTGCATTACATTCGGAGGACTTTGGGAAGGGTTGCTCCATGTTGATCCCGTGGGGATAGGAATAGTACCTTGTCCGGGGTTCCATTGATTGTGGAAATAATTTCCCTAGATTGGCATTCCTGATGAGGGAAAGGATCCCTGCCAAGAATTCCAAGCCCTGATGCGAAAGAAGTTTCTGGGTTTGCCCCCTGTGCAGGAATAATACCCTGCATAGGAATAGGTTGTCCAAAATTGGGATTGCCCCCAGTCGAGAAAGCAACTGACGAGAAGGCGTTGTTACCAAATGCACCGAAAAAATAAAATGGTGTCGAACTGACCGACATATTATGCAAAGGCGGTCCGTGACTCCTTGCTCCAAATAAACTATGGTGTGCAGGTGGCCCGACGGATTGCTGATGCGTGCCACTGAGTGAAGGGGACGAAGGAGGTATATGACCTCCCCCGTAAGGGAAAGCATTAAAAGGAGATGAAGTGCCCCCCATGTGTCCTTACAGAGGAGCGTTAGATCTCCCTACCCCCAGACCTGAAGTCTGTGAAGTGGAGTAGGAAAGTACAGGACTTGTACCTGAGATAGGGATCCCGTATGAGAGGAGGGCCTGTCGCACTTGGTGTGAAAGGGGTTGTGGCCACCACCATAGGCAGGATCATATCATTGTGCTAGGTAGAGGCAGTTGAGCCCATGGTGGTTCGGACCAATGACATTGGGTTAGGAGGTGGAAACACTCCTATGGTGACAACCGTAGTGGGAATTGAAGAATTCTCAGAGGGAGTGACAACATTTGTTTCCATAGCTGCGTGCGACACTATCTGGCACTCATAAGGGTGAATTGGTACGATGATGGGAGCCGAAATATCAATGGTTGGAGTTTCAGGTGGACCAAGAGATTTCGCCCCAAAGTCTAAAACGGTCATTTCCTCTAGATGTTGGTCAGGCACAATTTCTTATGACCCGGTCACTTCAAAAGACCCTTGTTGGTCTAGATTTTTCCTTAGTGGTGGCAGGGGTGGATCCAGTGTAACTGATGATAGGCTCAGAAGCCTTCATGACCGGTGGAGCTCGTGATCCTACACTATGTGAGAAGATCAAAGACACTCTAGGGTTGTCTATTCGTTCAAAAAAAACAACACACACTAAAAAAGTCCCTACAAGATAAAACAAAAAACACTTAACTAATTGGAAGAACAGTTACAACAACCAACACTAGAGCAACTTACCAGTGCAAGTGCAAATAAAACACGGAAGCACCCTCCGGGTATACTCTGCAAAGCGTGGCCCGATGTCTATCCTAGGTACCATGGTATACCCCCGCAGTCACCTGTGTATGTCCCTAAAAATATAGGCAACTAGGTTGCCAACGCGCGAACAGTCACCAGGCGAGTATAGTCGAAAGTTGGGTAGACCACAATGAGCAGGGTATCGAGCTCAAAACCTATCAAGGGTATCGAAAGCAAGTGGTCTGAAAGACAACTAAGGATCTCGAATGAATTTGAGACCCACAAAGCTCTGTGGCAAATGCAATCGACAAAATCCCAAGACAAGCCCTCTATATGTGTTCTCCACTACGATTGGTCCAACTTTGGAGGGGTTATCTCCGCTACCTTTCCACACGCAACCTTGTGTTTATCCCCTGTGTTAGAGGGGGGTCCTGGATAACTTTCACGATACTGGACTTTGACACTCCCTAACTCAGACTCCAATGTTTGATTTTAATGGCCTTGAAGAGTTTCCTCTCCAACCTAATTCAAGGCCCTAACCCTAAACTATTTGGTTGACCCTACAAACATAAAAATTCTAATGAATTTTAGATTTAGCGTTAATTTTTATGGCTTGTATTAAGTCAAAGGTTATGAAATTGAAACTTTTTGAAAGATGGAAGAAAAAATAAACAAAAAAATTTCGAAGATCTTTGAACATAAAACTCAAAGAAGGATTTCACTCGACTACGAGCTACTTATGATCTAAGTAAACCATCAAGAACTTATGAAAGAAAAGACTTTCCCCTGCTGGTTACTAATGCAAAACAACACTTTTTAAACAAATAAAGAAAATAAAAGATCTTTTTTTTTTTTTATTTGAATACTCACAAAGCAAAAAGGAAAAATATCAACAAGTCAAAACCAAGAAAACTTCTGGCCTAAGCGCAAATCGCAAAAAGTCACTTTAAAAATCACACACAAGAAAATTAAAGTTGGACTCTCACACTTGTCTAAAAATCCTATAAAATAAAATTTTGAGGAAAACTTCTAAATGAAAAAGGAAAGCTATTGCTGTGATCAAACCTAAGTTACTGACCACTATGACAGAGACCCAAAAACCTGAGAGATATAGTTCTTGTCAAAGGAAATGATGACTGCCTCACTTTCAGCAAAAAAATTCTCCTCATGCACACTGCTGACAGTTCAACAACAAGTGTATGCACGTGATCTGTGTAAAGTCAGAGAGCATGTACACACATGCTAGCCTTATACAGGCCACGTGTATCTCTGAAACTCTGAGACAAATAAAAATCCAAGCAATCCAGCCCAGGTAGAGACTACTAGTACTGATAACCCGAATCTCTTGAAGGCTCAGACATTTACTTTAATAGAAAAAAGAAAAAAAATCAAGGAAAACTTCATAGAACAAACCAATCTGAGGTGAAACCTAAAATATAGATTGTAAACAACAAAGACTAGAAAGAGTTCCAGAAAAACCCTGAGAAGGACTACTTCTGACAGGGAAGAGGATGAATGCCTCTCTAAAAGAAATTTTATGGAATCATACACACGTCTGACACTTCCTCATCTAGTGTGTACATGCAGGCTGTGAGAGTGCAAGGCGTGGGTACACATGTGCAGACCTTGTACAGGCCGCTTGTACCTCGATGGGTCTTGGAAAAAAAAAACATTCAAGCAAAGAAACAAAGATAACTGGTATGGAAGACCAGAATCTCTGTTAGCTCAGACTTTTGTAGAAACTTAAAAAAAACAGGAAATGAAACCAGTTTTTAAAAATACCCAAAAAATATTCCCAGAAACCCTAGATCAATCCCCAGTATGGTCGCCAATTCTGTTGTGAGTGGGAAATCCCTCTATGGACTAGAACTTAGGGTTTAATTATGCGTGTAGAAAAGACCTAAAGATTTTTACTTTCTACCGTTGTCCCAGACCTAATCCCCATTATTCTTAAGCAAATACATAGTTAAGAAGATCAAGTGAGAATACCTTATTTCGAGCGTTTGATATCGATCCTTCCTTATGCTTGATCGCTCTTTGACTACAACTCTCCTCCCAAGGCTGACCTGCATTCACACAATACAAATAAAAATCTCCACATGCATTTGAGATATAGATTAATGGGTTAGAGATTCAATAAACAAGTATGCAATAAACCATGAAAATCTCATATGGTGGGATGGGAAAAGTACTTCATTATTATTAACTTCAAGAAATCTACTTACAATGATGAAGCTGGACACTGCTCCACGAACCTGGTCCTGGAATCCTCTTCAACTGTCCTCCAACTTCTTTGCTCTATCTTTCTCTTTGCACAAGGATGGCTAAAGGGGTGGGACAAAGGGAATGCACAATCGAGTATAGTTTCTTTACTACGATTCTCCTCCTCCAAATGGGACCCCTAACCCTTCTTTTATAGGCTATAAGAAGCTAGGTATTTGGTCGAACCCTCAGCCATGCATGGCCAGAAGGTTTAGTTAACTCACCCAAAGCTGTGCATTCCATCAACAACTTTCCTTTTTTCATTCTTTGTAGGTACACGTAGGTTGTTTTGGTTCAGCTAGCGTGTACACGCGTGCATTAATGGAGCAGGGCACGTGGACCTTTATAAAATAGGTTTTTAAGAAGAGTTGTTCAACAATGCTTTGGAAAAGAAGGAATCTGAGATGGCCTGATGCCAGGTAAGCATGTCTGGTGCAAATTAGGGTTATAAAAACACCCCATAGGAAACATTTTATAGATTATGTTCAATTTGATTTTGGACATGTTCATTTGGGTGTTGATGTACCATGCAAAATTGTTGGAATGGGAAAGGTAAAAATAAAGGAAAGGAATGGAAACTAGTGGTTGTTGAAAGAGGTGAGATATATTCCAGATCTAAGGAAAAATCTAATTTCAAGAGGGTAGTTGGAAAGTGAAGGTTGTATATCCATATTTACAGATAAGGTGTGGAAGGTCACCAAAGGATCACTGGTGATAGAAAAAGGAGAGAAGGAAGGTACATTGTATTTATGTACGGGTAATACTAAATATTCTATCTCTTTAGCTTCTACAGGAGTGGATAAAACATTGTGGCATCATAGGCTTGGACACATGAGTGAGAAGGGGATGCAAATACTTCACAAAATATTGTTTTTGCCAGATCTTTAACAAATTGATTTGGATTTCTGTGAGCATTGTGTTTATGGAAAACAAAAGAGAGTCATATTTCTCAGAGTCCGAAAAGAAAGAAGAGTGAAAGGTTAGATCTTGTGCATACATATGTATGGGGACCAACTCAGGTATCATCTCTTGGTGGCTCTCATTATTATGTTACTTTTATTGATGTTACAACTATAAAAACTTGGGTTTATTACATTCGACAAAAATATGATGTTTTTGATACTTTTAAGAAATGGAAATATTTGGTTGAGAATGAGACAGGAAAAAGGTTGAAGTGTCTCAAATCAGAAAATGGAGGTGAATATTGCAATAAGGAGTTTGATGATTATTGTTCATACCATGCGATTTGTAGAGAGAAGACATTTCTATAAATGTGTTGAACCTACACAAAATAGATCTAGCTAAACAATAATACACACATTTGCAGAGAGAATTTGAGAAAGAAGGAGAGAAAGAATGGAAGAATTATCATTAACCGTTTCGAATAATGAATAATTTACACATGATATACTATGTATAACTCAATGAATTTGCATTGGAGGAGAAACAATGCACCATAGTGGTGGTCTAGAGTGATATGGACACACACCAACAATTATGGGAGTGAATTTCCACCTAGTCTAGTTTCTAAGGCAGTTACGAGAGTGAACTGCCACCTAGTTGAGCTAACTAGTCAACTAGTCTTCAGTTGACTAACCTAATAGAGAGTAGTGAGGAGTATATCAGGGAATCAAGGGTAATGCGACAGTCTGGTGATGATCCCAAGGCAAGTGTGCATTATCATGGTGATGATACCAATGTTTCATGGTGACAAAACCAATGTAACATCTAAACTCAACTCAACTAGTCAAACTGAAGTGTCAACTGAAAGAGAATATTCTCTGGGTGGACTATTCTCCCCTAAAATATAGGAGACTGGATAATGACTAATTATGACTAATAAACAAGGAAAAAACTTAGGAAAAGGAGATCTTAGGTGTGTGTGAAGTAACTCCAACACCCCCACTGAACATCACTATGGTGAAAATAAAGAATGGGTCTCGACATCGAGGCCATGTTAGGTACCCAAATACAAAATATACAATGAAATAAAGTGAGGAAAGAAGGAAAAACTCATGGGAACCCCCCCCCGCCCCTCAAGGTACAATGTATGTAAAAATAAGAACTGTAGTTGCTAGGCAACTGTGTCTTTCACTCCAAGATGACTTCGTAGAGAATGGAACTTCTCCTCAGTGAAGGTCTTGGTGAAGATGTTTACCATTTTCCCTATTGAAGGAAAGAACTATAAGTCAATGATCCCCTCGTGTACTAATTCCTGGATATAGTGCATGTGGATCTCAATGTGCTTCGTCTGCTGCCTCTGAAATGGATCTCTGCAGAACTCCAGAGTGCTTTGGTCAATGGTTTTCACAACAGATGACGATCGACCGACGAAACTGAATGCCCAACTCAGCGAAAAAATGTTGTAGCAACATAGCCTGAATGGTTATGTTAAGTACCCCTCTGTACTCTACCTCGACTGAAGATAGAGCAATGGAAGCTTGCTTCTTTCTTGACCAATAGATAGGCCCATAACCAAGACTAAGTGAGTAACCAGATGTGGACTTGCGATCAATGATATCGCCAGCCCAGTCAGAATCAGTAAACCTGATGAGATCTAATGTAGAGTCTATTGCATAATGAATCCCAAAGGTGATGGTGCCCTGTACATATCGAAGGATACACTTTTCATTCTTCCAATGTATCTCATGCGGCTCCTGCATGAACCTGGAAGCTGCGCCAACTGCATATGAGAGGTATGGTCTGGAGTGTGTGAGATACAACAAGCTCCCCACTAGTTGTTTGTAAAATTTGTTTTCAACCAGTGGAGTCTCCCCCCCATCCTCAAGTTTGACTCCTGATGGGAAAGGAGTTGGAGAAAACTTGCAGTCTGTCATGTGAAATCTCTCAAGGAGATCTCATGTATACTTGGCCTGAGACAGTTTGATGCCTGATGCATCCTGACTGATATCGAGTCCAAGGAAGAAATGTAGTGGACCCATGTCCATCATCAAAATCCTATCATGTAGAATCCTCTTGACTACAACAATCGTTGAATTCAAGCAATTGGTGATCAACAAATCATCAACGTGCAAAACTAAGAATAGGAGTGAATCGATCGTCCTGAGCATGTAGACATTCGGGTACGATTTACAACTTGCAAATTTCTTTGACAATAGGTAGGAGTCCATCTTGGCATATCATTCCCTCGGAGCTTGCTTGAGGCCATAAAGGTACTTCTTCAATCGACAGACCAAAGATGAGTCCTGCATAAATCCCTGGGATTGCTCCATGTATATCTCCTCAGAGAGATGACCATGAAGAAATACATTCTTCACGTCCATCTGATGGACTTCCCATCCTTTGGCTATCTCAATGGAAAGTGCCAATCGTATGGAATCCATCTTCACTACTGGAGAAAAGGTTTCATCATAGTCAATACCATGAACCTGCTGAAATCCTTTTGTGACAAGCCTGGATTTGTATCTGTTGATTTGTCCACCCACTGCACTCTTGGTCTTGTAGACCCATCTGCATATGATAAGTTTCCTCCTAGAAGGAAGGGGAACCAGATCCCAAGTCTAGTTCTCAAGGAGGTAGTTGTACTCGTCCTTCATGGAGGATTCCCAAAAGGGATTTCCAGTAGCCTAAACATAAGACTATGGATCTGAATATTGAACCAAGAAAAGATGTCTGGAAGGAAATGGTTCAATGGCAGTGATTGCAACAAGAGGCTCCTTGAAATCAGATCGAGTCCTCCTAGTATCGGTTGGATCACCAACAAGATCCCCTGCATCCTAAAGAGTCGTATGTGCCCACTTGGGCCTCTTCTTTAGCTCTGCAACTACATTTGAATGCTTTGACTCTGCATATGACTGTACTGAATCTGAATCTAAATCATCCAAGTCCTATGAATAAGAACTCTCATCTAAAGAAGATTCGATATGTGCATACTCATCATCTCGGAAAGGTGGAAGAATGAAGGTGTCTGCATGCGGTTGCTGAGGTGCATGCGAGACACTTTCCTCGAATTGGACACTACGCTCAATGATGAGCCGGTCCAAGGAAAGACCAATACGACTATATCCATTCACACCATTAGGGTATCCAACAAAAATACACTCAATGATCTATGGATCAAGTGACTTCCTCTTTTCAGAGGGAATCTGGGCCCATGCACGTGAACCGAAAATGAAAAAGTGGGTCACTTCCAGTTTGAGGCCGCTCCAAGCCTCGTAGGGGGTCTTATCCTTGACAGATCTATGGGGAGATCTAGTTTGGATGTATGTTTCACAATTAAGTTCTTTAGCCCATAGTCTCTGTGGTAGTGACTTTGCATGAAACATGGAATATGTCATCTCCTTTAGAGATCTGTTTTTCCTCTCAACAACTCCGTTTTGTTGCGGAGTATAGGGAACTGTGTGCTACAATTGAATCCCCGCCTCATGGAAAATATTATGGATCTCATGATTTACATACTCTCCCCCGTTATTAGTTCAGAAGACTTTGATCTTCTTTCTGGACTATGTCTCAACTAGGGCTTTGAAATCTTTGAGGGGTTGAAAGACCTCAGATTTTTTCCTGAGAAAGTAGATCCATGTAAAATGTGAGAAATCATCAACAAAAATGATAAAAAACCTCACTTTGTTGATCGATGGATGCGGAAAGGGACCCATAAGGTCACTGTGGATCATATCTAAAAGTGTGAAAGCTCACTGAGACTTTCGTTTGTCGAATTTCTCTTGAGGGTGTTTTCCGAGAACACATCCCTCACATATTCCCTTGGAGAAATGGATGTTTGGTAGAACATCAACCAATATTTTCTTTCTAAGTTGTTGCATGTATCTGAAATTCAAATGTCAAAACATTTCGTGCCATATCCTACTACTTTCATCAACATGAGTAAGCAGTAAAGAAAAATCAAGTTCAATGAATTCAGAAAATGTATACAATCTAGACTGATGATTTACCTCATCGGTAGAAACCCTGGAGTTGGTTTTCATGTCGTATATGTCCATGAATTTTTTTGTGAATATGACTTTCTTTCCAATGCTGAAATTCGTCATCTGATACACATAGAGAAGGTTGATGAAAAGTTTGGGAATGTGCATCACATTCTCGAAGCTTTTGTTGGTGAGTTCAATCCTTCCTTTACCGATGACTTCGACAGAAGAGCTTCCCCCATCAAGATAGGAGGACCTTTTCATGCATCCAAAGAATAATATACTACTTTTGAGGTAGACATGTGATGTGATGCTCCTGAATCTACGATCCAAGCATCAGGAGAGGAGGAGGGCAATCAAGGCATGGCTAGAATTTCCTTTCTTGGAATTCTGATCTTCTGGCTTCTTCTTCTTGGCACCCTCGTGGATGAAAACTCCAAGGTTGTTTTGATTAAGTATTTGAGAAATTAGATCTATTTTATTTTTCATGCATGCAGATTCTGGATGGAACCCTTTGTGACAGTATGTGCATTTCTCCCATTTTCTTCCCTTTTCCCCTTTGGATCCAGAGGCATTGGTGAAGGGTTTTATGTAACCTTCCTTCTTTCGGATGTGCATGAGCTTTCTGTTTATATTTATCTTTATATTTATGATATTTGTGGATGCCATATTGCACAATGAGTGCATGTGCCCTTGGGCCTTTGATTGTGCCCATGTTGATGAGATTGGGTTTCTCTTATGTCAGGGATTCGATAAAGTCCTCAAGAGAAGGCATCTTCCAGGTGGATCCAGAGGAGAATATGAAAAAATGGAATGTGGATACGAATATAGAGAATTCAGGACCAATATTGGAGAGAATGGTGAGAACCATTTGTTTCTCATCCTTCGATTTATCAACCCCGCAAGCTTTGAGTTGGGACAATAAATCCTTGATTTTTGTAAAGAAATATTGGATATTGTCAAATATTTTTGGATCCAATGTGAGAAGATCCACCTCCAACATGTGTCCCCTCATATAATCCTATTTTCGAAATAGCCCTTCCAATGTGGTCTAGGATTCACTGGGAGTCTTATAGGAAGATATGTGAAAAAGGAGATCGAGAGAAATAAGACTGCAAATTGTTCCGAGTGCCTCATCCATGGAATTTAAGTACTTGGATTTTTCTATGGCTGATGTTGGTTTTGCATTTGTATTCAAGGTTAACCTGTACTACCCTCTGGTTCGAAGATGTATGGCTATTTTCTCCTTCCATGCAAAATAGTTGTAAGGTGTAAGAATGAATTATTTTTGGAAATCCATCTTTTCGCTATCTTCAATCTTTTGTACTTGCAATTTTTTTGTTGTTGTAGCTTTTGCTTAGTAGTCTGTCGGCTCTAATACCATGTAAATGTGTTGAACCTGCATAGAATATATCTAGATAAACAATAATACACAAATTTTCAGAGATAATTTGAGAAAGAATATTAAGGAGAGAAAGAATGGAAGAATTCTCATTAACCGTTTCGAATAATGAATAATTTACACATGATATACTCTGTATAACTCAATGAATGCGCACTATAGGAGAACCAATGCGCCATAGTGGTGGTATAGAGTGATCTGGACACACACCAAGAGTTATGGTAGTGAAATTCCACCTATTCTAGTCTCTTAGGTAATTGTGAGAGTGAAATGCCACCTACCTTAGTTAACGAGTCAACTAGTCTTCAGTTAACTGACTGAATAGAGAGTAGTGAGGAGTAGATCAGGGAATCAAGGGTAATGCACCAGTATGGTAATGATCCCAAGGAAAATGCGCATTAGCATGGTGATGATACCAAAGTTTCATGGTGACAAAACCAATGCAACATATAAACTCAACTCAACTAGTCAAACTAAAGTGTCAACTGAAAGAGAATATTCTCCAGGCAGAATATTCTCCCCTAAAATATAGGAGACTGGATAGTGACTAATTATGAATAAAAAAAAAGGAAAAAACTTAGGAAAAATATATCTTAGGTGTGTGTGAAGTAACTCCAACAAGTTCCAGGAACACCACAAGAATATGTTGTGTCAGAAAGGATGAACAGGACAATCATGGAGCGTGCAAGGAGTATGAGATTTCATGATGGTTTTCCCTTAAAGTTTTGTGTAGATGTTGTAGATATTGTTGTTTACTTAATAAAAAGAGGACCTTCAATCTCTTTGGATGGTGGAATTCCAAAGGAGGCATGGGCAGACAAAAAGGCAAACCATTCTTTTTTGAAGACTTTCGATTGTGAAGCATGTGTCCATATTGATAGAGAAAATAGAACAAAGCTTGAGGCAAAATCCAAGAAGTGTAACTTTATTGGATACAGTGTTAATTCTTTTGGTTATTTCTTATGGGATTATGAAAATCAAAAAATCATTAGGAGTAGAGATGTCATATTCAATGAGAAGGTCATGTACAAAGATCAGTTGCAAGGAGAAAAACAAGAAAAAGAAAAGCCAAAATACACAGTGCTTGATGAGATCAATGAAAAATAAATTCCAAAGGTACCAGAAAATCAAAATGTACAACAACATGAACAACATGTACCTCAAACTTCTGCAAGTGTTGTTAGAAGATATACTAGGTTAAGTAGACCCCCTGAACGATACTCTCCTTCATTGTATTATTTATTGTTGACTGATTCTGGCGAACCAAAATGTTATGAAAAAACAATGTAGGTAGACACTAAAAAGAAGTGAGAGAAAAGCATGAAAGAGGAAACATATTCCCTGGTAAATAACCAGACTTGGGATTTGGTTCAGTTGCCTACAGGAAAAAGAGCATTGCAGAATAAATGGGTTTACTGTTGGACACACCTCCCACACTTAGAGGGGGGAGGGGGTGAATGAGTGTGGGGATCTTTTCCCAAAACTTCCCTCTTACACAAAAACTCCTTAGTTAACATTCAACATTTTCTCATTACTTATTATTGTCATTTATAATCAGTTAGATGTGAATACATATCAACAACATATATCAGCAACATATCATCAACAAATCATCTCCACAAGGAACACAAAGAACACAAGATGTATGTACAATTTTTCTTTTTATTATGGACTTCAATCTGGGGGTTTTTCAGCAACAACTAAATAGATTACAACTCTACAAGAGCACAAAATCTATATGAAATACTCATCTTACATTCTCAGCACCAACTGAGATGAGGCAACAATCCTCAATAGATATCAATCTATCAACATAAACAAGTGCATCAACCATGCACCAACCTATGCCAAAACACCTGTAATCAACCTGTACCATAAACAAGTGTATACCAATAATGTGTCAAATAATCATCAACAATGACTCATCAATATGTACCAACATCAACTATACACCTCATGTATGTGCCAACTCATCAACTGCTTGTCTCAACCATGACTAGTTTTGGATTAGTCAACAACCCCAAATTGAAATAATCACAAATTTGTACCTGTAATGAATAAATACATGAACCTGATACATAATGTTCTTCAGTCCATTTTATGCAATTCCTCCAGGTGTCACTACTTGGAACCTCTTACAAAAGGCGTTATAGAAAAAATGGCATACCTTGTTGAATTCTGGATTATTCTAGACAGTGACCTTGTAGAGCGTGGCCTGCATAAAATATTCATTGAATTGATCTAAAAATGTTACAAAAAATACTAACTCCTGTACCCTAACCAACACATTTGGTCTCACTGAATTGGGATCTATTATGAATAAGTTATGACGTTTTTACCCGAAACACCTTTTTTTGACTAGTTTTAGGACTAGCCACAAACCCTATTTTCCACGGAGTGTAACTCCCAAAATACAACAACCCACAAGCTGAATATTTTACCACAGGTACTTGGGTATGTTTTCTCAATGGAATAGAAATTTCACGTTTTGAATCATCATATAAAAACATTTATAGCGAAAATGGTGAGATGACCTTTAAATAACATACCTTAGAAAGAACCATCAAAAGAATTTATCCTTCCTTGCAGTTCGACCTTCGTTTCTTCACCTTTCCTCAGAATTTCGGCTTAGATATCCTTGGTTACATCAGAAACATATAGATATTCAATATTCTCAAGTGTGATTAAAATGAGAGAGCCTTTCCTCTTATTTATACTCTCCAAGTAGCTTCCTTAAAAACATCTTCTAGGTCACTTGGCCCCACTTTCCTTATTTTAGAGTTAACCCACCTCTAATTTCTCCATTAAATTTATTATTTAAATAATTTATTTTGTATTCACTTTGAATTATAGTACACTCATCACTTCACTTTATTATTTACCTTTTTAAAATCCCTTAAACCACTTTGACTACTTTGACCTTTTGGGGCTTCTAGATGACATGTGAGGGTCCTCCAACTTCGTAAGGACATAACTCTCAAACCGTGAGGAGTTATGTGACGTTCCACATACCACCAGAAATGGAATGACATGTATTATCCATATAGAATAGTATTGTCTGAAAATATATCATAACTCATACCGTTACCCATCAAACAAACTTGGGTCCACCCAAACCTGGGGTCTCCAACTTCTCATGGCCATAACTCTCTAACCGTGAGGAGTTATGTGACGTTCTACATACCATCGGAAATGGAATGAAAATAAATATAGATATAGGATAGTTTCACCAAAAATTTCCTTGATCTTCATCTCGTTATTCCACATACAAGAATGGGTCCTCCAGCCATTCTTCTAGGATAACTCAATCTGCAAAGCGTTTTCCCGTGAGGGATTTCATCATAAGGGGACCACTTTGGAGTTCATCCATTTGTGTCCCTTATCAATCATGATAAGAAAATAATGAGAGAATGGGTCCTCCAACCATTCTTCTAGGATAAATCAATCCACAAAGCGTCTTCCCGTGAGGGCTTTCACCATAAGGGGACCACTTTGGAGTTCATCCATTTGTGCACCTTATCAATCATGATAAGACAATAATGAGTCCTTTATACATTTTTCCAACAAAGAATCATATACCAAT